>JBAGKO010195079.1:0-14554 GCA_037177275.1 Acacia concinna
ATATCAATCAAACAACTACATTAGAAGCCTAACTACATTCACTGATTCATCAATTATGCAATGAAACCCACAATCTCCTTTTCTCCCATTCTGAAAAGTATACCCTAAATTCAAAACCTTATCATATTCATTTCCATTGCATACAAATACATACTACCTTTACTCCTATATGAACATTGCTACAAAGAATTGTGGTAATTTCCGTTCAAATAGCATGACACCGAAAGGAAACAACAAACCAAATGCAATCACCATCAACACATGACAACAACAATTACACCGTCCATACCAAAACAACATTGACAGAAGGAAAAAATGTCCAGACAGGTAAGAAAGCCTTAACCTTGAGATTTCTGACTTGCGAGCTTTGATTTCTGAGTTCTGAATCAGACAACTTCACCCTTCCAATCAACACCCACCACTAACACTAACTCATGCCTACCCTTTCAAACAAGCTCACTGGATATTTGGCCCACAAGTCATTGCACATTGGATCAACGAACCAGGATAATGAGCTCCTCCTTCAAGTGGGAATGCCGACCCACAACCACCTCATGTTTGAAATCCAAATCACCACCGCCAATCGCCTCTTGCGTGAAATCGAAATGGCAGGGGCAACGGCCTTGTGCATGCAATGGGGATTCCCCATGACAACCACCTCGTCACTGAAAGCTCACCCACGAAACAGAAGGGCCTACCGCGAACGAAAGCCAACGCGTGATAGTTTTTCTTGCAAAGGTTTCTTTTGTTTGTTTAAAGGGGCAGTGGGGTCATTTTACAATGATTTGCATATTCCAGATTCCTACTTTGGCACCTTTGTGGGTTTTCCATATTCTAACATACTATTTTGGATTTTTGGATTTCATATGGTATTTAAATGGGATTTTCCCAAAATGATAGTTAACCTATTAAATATAATATACTATAAATTGAATTTTTTACTACTTTACGTCTTAAATGAGGTTTCAAATGAGAGGAAAAACAATACAAATAATCACATATAAGCATGATTTTTAAACTCAGACTGGACCAGCCGGTCTTGTCCCTAAACCAGTAGTTACACCAGTCCAGTTTGGTAGTCTGAATGACCCAGTCCTTTTCAAAAAACTTAATATATTTTTTATTTTCTTTAGAATTTCATATAAATAAGGCTAAATGTTTACATAGTCACTGGTTTGGTTGCGGTTTGACTCTGGTCTGACTCACTAACCCTTGATCCAGTACTCCAAATTTCAGAACCTTGCATATAAGCATTAATTATATTATCAGAATTGAAAACAATAAGCATTAATTATTTTCTAAATGACTAATGTTGTAGACCAATGCATTGTTTCTAAGTGAATTATACCACCATATTTTAGTTTATAAGTCACTTGTGATAAAATTTTCTATATTTGCCCTTATTTATAAAGGGTGCATATCTTCCCTTACTTTCATTTTATCTCTCTGCATTTACATATCTCTCACCCTCTCTTTATAAGTCAACATGGGTAAAATTATCAAAAACTCATTTATCATACTATAAATGATTTATATTTAAAAAAAATTAAGTACAAGTGACTTATAAATTAAAACATGGTGGCAAGAAAAAAAAAATTAAAACAGAGCGGTATTTTGGATGGACAGTAGGGAGTAGGACACATATTTAGTACTTCCTCCGATTTATTTTATAAGATATCATTTAAAGAAAGTATTTCTGATCTTTTTATACAACGTTTTGATAGTTTTATTGAATATTAAAAAATTTTCTTTATATTCCCAAATTTAATAATGTAGGGCATTTTGAGAGAGAGTAGAAATCAATATCATTCCGTTTGATTTTATAAATAATTTGTACACAAAAAGTTTATTTCAAAATATAAGTCATTTATATGGTAATAAATGAGCTTTTGACAAGTTTACCTATATTGACTTATAAAAAGAGGGGAGAAAGAGATATATAAATGAAGAAAGATAAAAAAAATGAGTAAAAGAATATGTACACCCTTCATAAATCAGACAAAAAGTGAAAAAATTTATTTAATATTTTTCTTATTTTACAAGTATAAAGTATAAGTGATTTATAAACTGAAATGTAGTAATATGACGTTAGAGTTTAGTGTAATTAATAAATGAAATATTATAAATCAAGTGAATTTTACAACAAATTAAATCCTTTTAACTACTTCTCGGGTCTTATATTTAGAGTAGAAAGATAATATTTGTTTTTATCTTATTTATAAAGAACTTTATTAAAGTTTTGATATGAATGTATAATTTTATCTTTATTTATTATCGTGTTGATTTTACTTTTATTTGATATTATATATGTTAAATAAGTGCAGAATTAAAAATTATTTATTTTATAACAGAGTTAGTAAAATGTAAATTTTTCCTTAATGTATGTGTGAAATATTAAAAGTATTTTATATAAGATGTAAAGAGTATTTTTATTGATATGTGTAAATTAGTTAAAAATATCCCCTAAATTATTAGGTCGGTGGTAGTTGGACAGATTCAAATAAAGGAAAATTGTGTTGAGGTCTCGAGTAGGGGAATATACGTTAAAAAGGTTCTAAAATAAAAATAAATTACTGTTAGGTCCCAGAGTTATTAATGGCACTCTTAAGGTTGTTAATGACAACTTAAGGATGTTGTCATTGATAACTCCCGGAGCGCCATTAATAATTTTGGGGTTGTTAATAGAGATTTGACAGTAATTTTTTATTTTTATTTTGAAGACTTAATAGTAATATTTTCTTATATTAAGGCCTATATATTCCCTTATTTAAGATTTTTTTAATGTAATTTTGCCTTAAAATAATTGCAGTTGCTTCAGGTACAAAAATAATAGTTATAATAATTGCAGCTGCCCCATCCCCTATTGTTCACAAGCTAGTCGAGTTAGGTATCGTTCTTGTAGTGCCAGTATTGATATTGGTTTTCTAAGATTTTTAGGTCCTAGGAATATCATTCAATAAACTACTGTAAATACTATTCTCTCCCGTTTAAATTATAAAAAGATAATTGTCACTTTTACTTTATAATCCTGAAATATTATATATATATATATACTATACTCTTAAATATTTTGTGATGCATTAAACACTTCGAAGATTTAAAGTATTTTTTTCAATGGCATCTATCACCTTAAAATAATTTTTTTGTAAAATAGTGTTAGATACACTAAAAAATAATTTATGGCATTGAATGCACATAAAAAAAAAAGATTAAGGTGCTAAATGCACCAGAAAAATACTTTAGGCCACTGGATTATTACAAAATAATTTAAGGCACTAGATTTTCTTAAAAAATACTTCAAATCACTGGATTTACCTTGGCCCTATTTAAAATCACAATTTCTTTTTTCTTTTTTAAAATGAAGGATGACTAATTTATAGTAATTCTACAACCACTGCTGTTAGGGGCAAGGATTCTCATAATTGCTCCCTCCTCTTCTCTCAGAATCCTCTCAATGTAAGTGCTTTTTTTTTTTTTAAATAAAAAAAAAAGAGATGTTAAGATTGAAGTAAATCAATGGCTCACATCTACTTCTAAGAGATGAGAAGAGGAAAGGCCGCTGAGGAAATCTATTTCGCTGCTGCTAGGGTTAAGCAGGGCAGTGTCCTTTACCGTGTCTATGGAGAAGGTTTGGCCACCACCCTATTCTTCTAGATCGATATAGTCAAATTGTATCAATTAATGAGGACACTTTTCTTTTTTCTTTTTTAGCCAAATTAGTGGGGACACTTTTCACTTGTTGGTCCGGCGATTTTCATATCATTAATGTCTATGATAGCTACATTATTCACTTCATAGGCTAATGCGATTAAAGTTAGAATTCGGCAGGCTGGCCTTTTTAAATTTGAGATCATCACATGTTAAGTTTGTAATTTAGAACTTAAAAGTAGAATCGGTCCTAAACAAGCTGATTTTGTAGGGCTGTGAGTTTAAATGGGTTAGCCCTGCAAGGTCATGGGCTAACCCATTTAGACCCATTTATATATATATTTTTTAAAAAATTGACATAAGATTATAATAATTATGATGGGTATGGAAAAGATGAAATTAATAATGTTATTTATATTGTTTAGTTTTTAATTTATAGTTTACGTCTTTATCTACTTATTTATTTGGTTATAGACATTAATTTTTAGACTTTGTGTATGTTTTTTTTTGTTTTGGTAAACATATAGCATGTTTAATATTTTAATTTAGTTTTGATAAATAAAAAGAACAATTTTTTTAATTGTACATATTTGAGGAAGTCTAAATGTTATGCAAACTACAAGAAAAAAGAAAAACTAATAACACAAATTGAAAAATGAGAAGGTTGAATATCTACTTCTTGAAGATATCTATGGAGAAAAAACTGATAATTGTATTCATATTATTTATTATTTATTTCATAGTATATGACTTTATTTAGTTATTTATTTGATTGTGATTTTGTAAGTATTAGTTTTTAGTTTTAGTGTTTGTATTTTTATTAATCATAGACAATATTTGATGTTTTAACTTAATTTTAATATAATTATGTTTTAAATTAGGTATTTTAGTGCTCAAATAGATAATAAACAAAAATATTGCAAAGGAGCTTGAAGGCTGTGGGTTAACCTGTTGATAAGTCACTATTTTGTATGGTTTATTAGGCTTAATGTGTGCTTTTAATGTGGAAAGATTAGAATATAAATGTACTATTATGGATTAAATTAGATAAATAAGTGCATGAGGGTATTTGGTCATTTTAACATAATTACAAGTTAAAATTGTCATTAAAATGCAATTATATGCTTGATCATGGTTTGTTGAAATTTTGGTGTAGGTTTGAAGAAGAAATAAGAAGAAAAGGGGATTAAAAAGAAGAAAGACCAGATTGCGAAAATTAAAAAGTGTCTAGGAGCAATTTTGGAAAATAAAGGAGGACTAGACTGCAAAGAAAGAAATGTGGAAGCTAAAACTGTGAATAAAAGTAGAGGCAAGGTCAAATAATCATGTAATATTCTAGGGGTCAAAGTGTGATTGGGAGATTTTAGACAGCTTGGTCAAAGGCAGATGAAATATTGACCGTTGATTGAGCATAATAGAGATCTAATCTGAACCGTAGAAGGAGAAGGCGCCAAAATGCAACATTTCATTAAGTGGACCAAAGGCATATCTGTGAGCGACACGTGTATGGATCTCGCCCACCCTCCGTTACTGTAGCTTTGAATCTCAGCCATGGGATCTCCAACGGCTATATCTGTATTACACGGGTGGGTCTTCTTCACTTGGTTGCTGAGCCGACTTCAACAAGTGAAGCTCTGTTCACCTGCAATATTTAACCTCTTTTTCCAATGTGATTTGGCGTGAATTCTCATTCTTCTTCTTTCATATTGCTTCATCTATGAGAGAGGGAGAGTTTAGGAGTGTTTTCATCTGCTGAAATTGCTTAAGTCACAAGATCATCTTCAGTAACAATGATGGATTCCGGCGAGGGTGTTTCTTTGCTTTTGAGATGATCCGTGGCTGATCCTTTCAGTTTTCCATGTAATGTAGCTTAGATTTGAGCTCTGTAACGTAATTAGACCATTGAATTCCATTTCCATTCTTTGTTTTGTAACCTTTCATGAATTTCGGTAGATCTCATCGGAAAACCTTTTCTAGACCTAAAAGCATGTGAATCTGTTGTTCATGGATTATAGCTCGTATTTTGAGTACTCTATGATTGAATGAACCTATATCTAGGTGTTTGAAAGCATGAAGGAATGATTTATGGCTCTCATTGATCAATGGAGTCTTCTTGCTAGTTGAACTATGGAGTTTGCATGCTAAACTTATTTTTTGATCCATTTTCCTTTTTGAATTCAATGGTAGTCTATGTTGCAATGATAATCTAAGTGAAATTACATGGAAAACTAGCTAATGTTGAGATAATTGTGTAAGAAATTTGAAGTAGCATAGGTATACATTCTTGAAGTAATATTGTTTCCATTGATTTTCATTAGATATTAGGAGTAATTGCAATCTGAATTGGTGGTAATTTAATAATTAATTAGCCTATTTAATTAGACCTAAAAGGAAAGGGAAAATAAAATAAAAAGAGTGATAGAGAGCCTTAAGTGGGAGAATGGCCTAGGTTAATAATTAATCTAGTTTTTAATTGAATAATTAGCTTAATCACCCATGACTCATAATGAGATGGGTCGGGCCTAAAAAATGAGCTTATTGTTTGGATTCGGAAATGATGTTGAAAGTGATGATGATCTTAGTGAATAAAATAATAATGTTATTCATATTGTTTAGACTTTAATATTTAGTTTATGGTTTATAATTAAACTTTATTTAGTAAGTTATTAGATTGTAGATATTAGTTTTTGACTTTTTAGATTTCTTGTTCATGTTTGTTTGGTGTTTTAACGTAGCTTTGATATTATTTATGTTTTAAAGTAAGTATTTTAGCCTTCAAATGCATGAAAAATAAAAAAAATATGTCAAACGGGCTGAAAGCCCCCAGGCTGGCCCAAGCCTGTTAGTAAACAAGCCGGGCCTCGAAATTTAGTACTTTTTTTTGAACTCACAGAGCCAGCCGGCCCAAATTCCCGGCTCTAAATGTGATGGGCCATTTGATTGAGTGCCCAAGCTAATTTATATGACAGTTGTTGATCGCTACTTTGTAAAATACTATTCCTTCCGTCCTAAAATATAAGAAACATTTAATTGAATTTATTGGTTTGAAGCAGCGGCTAAGAACAAGTATGTCAAAATTGTTATTCATTTTTACTAAAATACCCTTATTAATGAGGGGATATGAAATAAGAGAGAGAATACTCTTATTAAAGTCCACCATGCTCTCTCACTATTTCTCTCTTCCCTAATTTAGAATGATAATTTTTAAGGTCAACACAAGTATTAATACATTAGTATTAAATAAGGGTAAAACTAGAAAAAAATTAAAATACAAGACATTCTTTAAATATCTTTTATATTTTGAAGCGGAGTAAGGAAAATGATTATCTCTTATATTTTACGATAGAGGGAGTAGTACTTATGTATCTCAAAAATCTTTATACTATATGGTTTGTTTTGTTGCTTTTGTTTTTTTTTTTCATATAGCTATATATATATTGATTACATTCATATAGCTATATATGACTAGCTTGCATTTGAGTATTTTCCGGTCCAAATTGTGATAGGTATTCTCAGAATTTTTCTACATTTAGATTGACTCAAACTCAAAATCTCATTTAAACGGCAACAGTTGCTTTTACTAGAGTCAATGCATGTTGGTGGCTTCTATTCATTTTTATATATATAAATAAAATTTTAAGTCAGTTGGGTCCCATAACCTCACTAGTCCTATAGGTATCCGGTTCAAAAAAAGTGCTAATAGATATACTTTCATGTATTCCATGACAACTTATAATGCATAGTTTAAACTTTATAATGTACTAGCCAAAAAAAAAAATAAAAAATCCTTTTATGATGTTTTAAATCCTTCCAAAAATACGTTTGTTTGGTGAGTTATTTAATCAGCATACGTGTCCATTTGAAAGACTAATAAATCTATATGCAATAAAAAAATACAGTTTATATATACACATTTATATATGTTCATGCTCATGTTACGGAAATTGGATCTGCTTCATTTATGGAATCATGTGCACTTGGTGGACTTGCTGCGCATGCCGCTGGCAAGAGTTATGACAAGTAGCAGAGCTATGAATTTTCTTTGCACAATGCTCCCTTCGATCCTTTTATATGGGTCTAAAAATGGAGCCTGGGGGAGAAAGCTATCTTTCTTATGTTGCGAATTAAAGGTTTCATTTTTTCACTGTGAATTCATTCAATATAAATTATTATGTCATTGTTGACAATTTGTTTAATTATTTTATACGATTCAAATTGTGGTTTGTGTTTAATAAATCTTGCAGGAATTTGTTCCACTTGAAGAGTTGAAGGAGACCCGTCACATGCAGTGAAAACAGCTTGGGCTATGATAGGACTAATTTGTTCTAGTAAGTCAACACACTTAATCTAAATATAAATAAATAGGAAAATGAAAGTTTCGACTTCATTATAATTTAGTCACCAACTTTTTAGTAGGTGCAATTCAATTATCATTTGATTCTATTATAATTTTATTTATCAACTTTAACTCAATATTAAAGTATTGAGATAAATAAGTTTTGAGCTATGAATTTTCTTTGTACAGTTTCTGTACTTTAACTATTTAAAATTTAGTCACAATATTTTAGAATATGTGTGTGTATGTATTATAAAACATAGAGATTAAATTTTTAAATAGTTTAAATTATAGAGACAAAGTTACAATGAGTTACACTGGGTTAAGTAAAAACTATAGAAATTGAATTACATTGAGTCAAAGTTTTTAAGGATTGCATTGTAACCAAGTTAAAACTATATAGACTAAAAGATAAATCTTTTTTAAAAAAAATTAAAAATCATATCTTAATATTGAAGCTATGTTTTCCAACCAAAAAAAAAAAAAAAATTCAAACTATGTTTATTTTTTGAATTAGAGGGCAGGTATTGATACCTGGGGTTACAATAAGAATCCAACCTACCACATCTCATTTATATGGGAGAAAAGTAGATAGAGAGAGGGAGAGGGATAGGCAACTAAACTGAAAACTATCTTGCTATCATTGCTTTACATGTATGCTATTTATATACAGAATACACATATGCACTTTAGTTATATTTTACTTACATGGAAAGTGGAAACTAACTTAAATAACTAAATAAAATTATTTTATTTTTTAACCTCCGGTCATGTTCTAATCAAACTTTATTTATTTTTGTTGGATAGGCAGAGAGAGACATGAGTCCTCTTCCTCTCCTTGGGGGAACGAAATTTTTAATCAATTCTCAGTAAGCAGACGGGGATTGGACACAACAATTGATTTTTTCTTAATGATACAACAAGTTTTAAGACCTGTTAGGCAATCTGAAGATGAAATTTTAGCAACCCAGAGACAAAACCAACAAGGCAATTTATGCGTGTGTGTGTGTAAAGAACAACATTAATTATACCCCGGTATTTAACATAAGACCCATTTATTTTTTGTAGAGACTAAATAAGTTAAAATAAATTACATTTAAAATATTTATATTTATTATTTTTTTAAATTAAATTTATTTGTGAGACTTTAAAACTAATATATAATCTAATAAAATACAATATATATTATGGTTATATAATTTATATAATTTTTTTATAAAAAAGTTAAGTAACTCTTATATTAATTAAGCACATGATGGATGGAGTATACTGTAAGATGCCGAATATTAAAGATCTGGATGATTTAATAGAGCACCTACTAAGTTTGAATGTATATTTTCTGTCGCGAGTGTCGCGGCAAAGAGGACAAATTTAGGGCGGTGGTAGTTGATAGATGCGGACAACTTTAAAGACTCTGTGATGTGATGACTGATGCGTATAGTCTGTCTCCTTAACATGTAATATTGAACTTCATTATTGAGGATAATTTTTAAGATTTTTATTAAAAATAACTTAAAAGATAACTTAAATTTAGTAACAAATGAGAGGTAGATGACTTATCTGAAATATCAAAATTGTTGATAGTGACTAAAATTAAAAATTAAGTTTTAGTCATATCCTATTTAGTTGTAGTTACTACCAACAATTTTGGTATTCCATATAAATCATCTACCCCTCATTTGTCTTTTACCAAATTCGAGTAATTTTTTAAGGTTTTTGAAGTTTTGAGGGTATTTATTTATCTTTTTTCCATATTTATATAACTAATTTTAATTGATTTTAAATAATAATAAGATATATTATTTACATCTTACAAACAATATATTATATTGATATATTATTTCATGGCCCTTCTCACAAAACATTATATATATATATATGCCTGAATTTTTACAAGGCATTATATGGATTATTATTGGTTGAATTAATATTTTTCGTTAAATGAAATTAACAGTATGAAGATTAAGGGGCTAAAAATATAATTTCTAAATTTAAGAAACTAAACTAAAATTTAATTGAAATTTAGAAAATTAGATATATATTTTACCTTATAATTATTCAACTAGTAGCAGTGGGGAGGGCTCTGCTCTGCCCTATTAAAAGGGCTTAATCCCCTCAATTAGGGAACACATTTTATGCCCATAAAAAAATATGCTCACTGTCTATCATTACCATTAAATTAATTTTAAGTAGTTTAGATTTAGCACAATCAAATTATTATATTTTAAATAAATTTTTATTTTTTACATGCAGAATCAGAAATAATTTTTTTTATAATTAGTACTTCTCATAAAAATAAATTTATCATTTAAAAAAGGATAAATTAAGAATTTTAAATATAAACTATTCATATTAAATTAAATGGTTAAAATTCTATTACTGTGATAAAAAGTTGATTGTTCATCATTGGGACCTCAACCATCGATCCCAAGTCCAATAACCTTTTGACAAAGAAACACTGGGGACACTTGTGGCTTTGGTAAACTCTAGAATTTCCATTGGCTTATAATATTTTTAAGAATGACTTTTTTTTTCCTGATACATTATGAAAGCTAAGAAACAAACATAAACAAAAATGCTATTACTAACTCGGTTCCATGTGAACTAAGTCAGTGTTAAGTCTATTTACCAAGTAGAATCTAAGCTCTATATTGAGTGCTTTTTTCGCAAGGTTATCTGCAACCAGATTTAGGTTCCTTGGGATGTGACGAATCTCTACATGCCAACTACACTCCACTAAGCTTCAAATCTCCAACACCAAGTTTCATTGCATGTGTAACTCAGTACATCCTTTTCAACATAGTCTCCAGGCGTCAAGACAATATGTAAGTAGAACCACTTTCCTTATACTCATGTCCTAAGCTTGCTTTAAACTAGTTAAGCAGCCCTATAGCTCAGCAGTTAAAGATCCCTCTTGCTGAATTCTCATCATGAATCCCCCATAGAAGTTACCTTGTGGGTCCCATATGCCTCCTCCACAAGCTGCTGAGCAGAGAAGTTTCGAGAATGCACCATCTACATAAAGTTTATAATAACTTGAGGGGATTGTTGCTGAGTAAGCCTCAAGCATTTCATGACTCCTTTGCAAGTTCACATTATGGCACCACTTATTGTTTCTTTGTATGGAATCAGTTATGGTGGCTACACAGATCTTTAAAGAGCTAAGATCTGCATTAAACCCTTCAAAAATCCTTTCATTTCTAAATTTCCATAGCAACCAACATGACATGGCAAAAAATTCTGCCCAGTTAGTGTTCTCCACATAATCAATTGGTTTAGACAAATTCAAAGCACACCATCACAAGGTATTAAAAACCGAATGGTCACTAAACGATATAAACATTGGGTCATGGGCCAGTGGTTTAGACCGGATAACTAACCCGAGGCTAAACTAGTAAGAAAATCAAGATTTCAGGCTTATTAGAATAAAATTCTAAAGGAAATATTTAAAAAAGGGGGGAGAACCGATTCGGGTTAGTCCGGGTTGACCAATTCGGTTCACCCCTTCATTTTTCACTGAACTGGACCAAACATGTGGTCGGTTCACCAATTTCTGATCCGAACTGACCGACCAGTTTAGTCCAGTTTTTAATTCATTGCTCTCTCAATCATAAATAGGGGTATTTTTAGAAAACAGTTGTATTTTGTACATATTTATTACTTTTAAACAATTTTAACTGTTTTTCTAAAATCATGTTATATAGGGACGAAGGGAATATACAATACCAAATGAAAATAAAATTCAATACAATAATAAATGAAAAGTTAAATTATACATTCACCTAAAAAATTTAATGGGATGCTTTATAAATAGGATTAAAAAAAATTTGTCTTCCTTCCCTATAAATAGGAGCAAAGTATTTGTGTGAAGCTTGTCAAGAGTTAATTAATGTTCTTTGTGCCCTCCAATTGAAGATAGTAACAGTAACATGGAGCAAAATTCATGTCAATTCAGTAGCACACTAGCTTCTTTTACTTTCCTAAGTAGATTCCATTTATTGTGAACTTGATTAATCTAAAATAGGCTAAAGGGCAAATAGAGCCGGGAATTTGGGCCATTTTAAGCTCGAGCTTGTCATTGGATGAGTTTGTAATTTAGAGTCAAAAAATAGAGTTGGACCTAAACGGACTATCCCTGTAGGGCCGTGGGTTTAAACAGGCCAGCCTTGCAGGGCCATGAGCCGGCCCATTTAGGCTTGTTTAATTATTTATTTTTTTTCAAAATTGATATAAGATGATAGTGATGATTAGTAGGCATGAAGAAAATTTAAATGATAATGTTATTCATATTGTTTAGTATTTAGTTTATATTTTATGTATTTATCTAATTATTTATTTGATTGTAGACATTAGTTTTTGGTCTTCACGTATGGTTTTTTTTTGTAAATATAAACAATATTTGATGTTTTAATTTAGTTTTGATAAACAAAGAGAAATTTTTTTAACTTTTTGATCTTAAAATTTGTATTTCATTAGTTTGTACTTTTGTTAAACATAGACAATGTCTAGTATTTTAAGTTAGTATTAATAATATTTATATTTTAACTTAAGTATTGTTGTTTGTATATATGAAAAGGGCATAAAAAAATTTAAAAGAAGAAGAAGAAGTTAATCGGGCCGGGCCTACATTTTTGGGGGTATTTTAAGAACCGGACCTAAACATGCCAGCCTGTTTTCCCAGTGCTAAGGGTGAAGATGCTCAACTTTTGTGAATAGGCACTGGTATTATTAGGGTTATATGTTAGAACTTTTCAAGGAGTAGCGTTTGGTTGGTTAAAAGATCTTAAGTTAAGGTGCTTAAATAGCCATGAACTTTTTTTAAAATGTAAAAGTAACAATGGACTATTTTTTGGTACAAAAGTAACTATGAACTTTAGAAAATTGTGCAAAACTATTCAAGTATTGTTCAAAATTGTTAACTGAAACATTCTAATATTTTTAGCTCCCTAGATGAGGAATTCCGGATGAGTAAAGGACCATAATTAATAAAGAAAAAATTCTAAATATTCCAAGAGGTTCTCATAAAAACTTCAAAATTTTTCGCCACCTAAAACTTCCAAAATGAATTTTTCTCTGAAAATTACTTATACCAGCGATAAATGATTTCAACAAATTTTTTCTGCGTTTTCTTGTTGAGGAAATCTTTACACCCTAAAGTGGGGTGAATTGGGTGTTACAAAATTTTTGAAAGCTTAAGGTACACACACGTATGCTGGTTCAGTCAAAACTTACGACATACGTCCAGTTCTCAGTATCCACTAAGTTCCACTATTCTTTCAAGATTTCAACGGGCTCTTGGCGCCTCAATACATACTCGATTGACACTTTAAGAGTTCACCCCCCTTACAAGACGCAATCCAAGTCCCCACTCAAAGTCTCCCAACTTTGAGTAACTCACAATTGATTTTAGAATGTAATAAATACTCTCTCAATAGAGTTGAATGATAAACACTAAAAATCAATAATAAATTTATGACAATAATGAATGCAACACTCTTAGCAAATTTTCACTTTGGTCGTTAGTTGTTGTTGTCATTAATGTTCCAGCATTTATATTGTTTGAGGAATTGATGTCCGTTAGAGTTTTGTTTGTAGCCGTTGAATTCTCATCATTCCTCTAGATTGTTTCCATTGAGAGACACAATGGATTCCTCTTCTGAGTACTAAATAGAGCCGTTGAAGTGGGAGAAGGTTGGTAGGTAGAATTTTGTCAAATTTGGTGAAGGTATTAAATGCTTCTAACACAGTTACCATTTCAGATGATTTGAGTTGTGTGTCTTTAGGAAGTTTCATAACATGTTCTTATGCATAGTAGAAGTCATTTGTAAAGGTTAGGAACAAGTGGGTATCAATATAACAGTAGTTTGAATTATTAAGAAGTTTACGCTACAATGCTCTGTTTTCTGGAAAATTTGGGTTTTGAAATTCTCTTGAGGTTTCTAGTCTTCTTCGAGGCAATCCTTTAGAAATCAGTAGTCTCGAGGATTTGGTCAGAAATTAATACATGAACTTTTAGAAAAGTGCGTCCTCAAGGATTTTACAAACTGGGATTACCTTGAGGTTGGAAATTACCCTTAAGGTTTAAGCATATTAAATATTATCCTTGAGGAATAAATCTTTACTTAAGGTTACTTTCTGAAAAATATAGTTTATAGTATGCTTGAACCCTTAAGGTTAAAATCAATCTTTGAGGTCTCAGGTTTTTTATAATGAGAAATTTAGAGCATGTGAAAATGTTAAGTCAAGAAGAGCTTACCATCCTTGAGGTCAATGGATAACCTCGAGGCTTTTTTGATGATGACCTACTTTCAAGGTTTTGAAATACAAAGCAAGGTTTTAAAGTAGCCTTGTAGGATTGCCAAGGTTTTATCCTAGCCTCGAGGCTAGTATCCACCCTCGAGGCTCCTTTCAATTTCTTAAGATTGTAAGGTTTCAAAGTAGCCTTACTCCAATAGCAAGGTTGAGGACAAACCTTACTGTTGTTGGAAGGGACTGTAACCTCGAGGTTATATCTTACCCTTGAGGTTGGGGTTACATCTTGCCAACAGCAAGGTTTTGGAAGATCGGAAG
>JBAGKO010195145.1:0-14544 GCA_037177275.1 Acacia concinna
AAAAAAAAATTATATATATGTATCTAAACATTTAAATAGTAAGATAATCTTTGAATTAAATAGACACAATAATTTTACATTTATTTTTATATTCATATCATCATTATATATGTATATAATAATATTTTTTAAATTAATTATTACTTCACTGGCTCGAACAACCGGTTGAACCGTTCCAACCGGTTGAACCATGACCTACTCACCATTCCGACTCGGTCTCCGGTCTGGCTTTTAAAACATTGCCTCACAGTAGCCCATGAGGTTATTAATTGGGACTTTATTACAATTACACAATTTCACTAAACCTTTTTAACATAAATTTCTTTATTCGGAACCTCAACGCAATTTTTCCTTTTATGTTTTGGCCCTATGTATAAGTAATTTGTTCTTTTAGCATTAGTTGTTTTTTATTTAATTATTTATTATATATTCTTTCTTTTATTTTTTTTCCAAATTTTCTTCCTATGTTCTTTTTATAAATATTAAAAAAGTTATGATATTTTTGACATTTTCTATTATTTTTAAATAATTTTAATCTCAATTCATTAAAAAAAAGTTACATAAAATAGGGGAGGGAGTAATATTTTGTTGTAATATTCTTAACATATTGATACTGTTTATTTAATTTAATTTTTATAAAAAATACACTGGATTCAGAGAAGTTTGTATTTGGTATCTTTCCTTGGAATGGTGCATGCGTCGGTGTGTGTTTGGGTAAGGGGGAAAAAACCATTCCTGAAGATAAATCCATGGTTTCAACAAAATATAATAGTTTCAACAAAATATAATAAGAAATTTAAAAAATTAAAGAAATGGGGTTAAAAGTTTTAAATTATTTTTTTATATTTTTTCATATTACATTTTTTCTATATTAAAAGTTTTTAATCCCATTTTTTAAATTTTTTTAAATTTAACTTCTAAAATTTTTATTTTTTCTTCTCTCCCCTTACCTCACATCATACCAAACAGCCCCTTAGTCTTAACGCGTAGTAGAGTGAAGTTTCATAAGGTTGTTTGATATTTAAGTGTCCGTTTGTGTTAATTTTTGATAATAATTTTTACAATTTATGAAATAAATATGTGAAAAAAAAATTATCTCCATATATAAACACAAATTTTAAAAACTAAACTTTTTTTTTGTTGAAACATACAACACTAAATGATTATAGGGGTAGTGTAGTATAATTTTCCCAAAACAATATTCGCTATTGTAATGAATGATTGGCGAGGAGATTCATTGAATTTAATTTCACTCTCACCTTAGAAAAGTCAAAAGGAAAACACTGTGGGACTGTGGCTTTTCAATAAATAATCACTATCAGTAATCACTGAGCAAAGTAGCTCACTGACGGACGGAACTTGTAAAATTTGAATATCGAGGAACAATCAGGTTTGCTCAATGACGACCAAGCAAAGGCATGGGTTTTGAAATCACACACTCAACCTCTCATGTCATCAACTTGAAATTGCCCATAACGTTGAGAATATTTTCGTGTGGTTTTTGCAGGCTGGAGGGTAAGGTGGCCATAGTCACAGGAGGAGCAAGTGGGATCGGAGCAGAGTCAGTGAAATTGTTTGCCCAAAACGGAGCATCAGTGGTTATAGCAGACGTTCAAGATGAACTGAGTCACCAACTCGCCGCTTCTTTAGCCCCACAACATCAAGTGAGTTACCATCACTGTGATGTCAGAGACGAGAAACAGGTCGAGCAAACTGTAGCTTTCGCCGTCGACAAATACGGCCGCCTCGACATCATGTTCAGCAACGCCGGCGTCGCTGGCTCCTTCTCCGGCATACTGGACCTCGACCTGAACGCATTTGATAATACCATGGCGGTCAACGTTCGCGGCGTGGCTGCCACCATCAAGTACACGGCTCGAGCCATGGTGGCCGGTAACATCCGCGGCTCCATCATTTGTACGGCCAGCGTAGCTGCTTCTGTCGCCCGATGTGGGCCCCATGGGTATACCACATCCAAGCATGCTCTCGTGGGCCTCGTCCGATCTACTTGCAGCGAGCTCGGAGCTCATGGGATCAGAGTGAACTGCGTGTCGCCATATGCTATCGCCACACCTCTTCCTTGCCAAGCGCTCAACAAGGAGGCAGATGAAATTGAAGGAATCGCCAATTCTTTTGCTAACATGAAGGGTATTTCATTGATGCCTGCCCATATTGCTGAAGCTGCCCTCTTTCTCGCTTCTGATGAATCTGTTTATATCAGCGGCCATGATCTGGTCGTCGACGGAGGCTTCAGTGTCGTTAATCGCTGCCTTGGCTGAAACATTGGCTTTTTGCCTCTGTTCTTCATCCACATATCATAGATGTGTGGTTACCATCGCAGATGGTGTGTGTTTGTGTAACCGATTTGTGCCAAATTGGACGTTTGGTCCCTTATCCGACCTTAAAAAATAAGTGCTTCTTGAACTCAATAAGAAGGGAAATAAATGACTTATTGCGAAGTACGAAGTAAGTATGTGAGAGAAGTCTTTCTCTTATTGCGTAATGAGTGACCTATTTCCCTTCTTATTGAGTTCCCAAACAAGCCCTAAAACTGTGAATGTTTAAATTTTTTCCTAAAAGTATAAGTCCCATTTGACTGGGGTGTGTTTGGATTAAACATTGTAATCAATACTTTTGAAAAAGTAACATTAAGTATAAGGAAGATTGGGTAAAAGTAAGTTTGAGTAATTTGATTAATATTTAGAATAAATATTTTAGAAGTTACTTATAAGTTATTTATGTAAAAGTAAAATTTGTTTAGTTTAAATTTTGAAAAAGTAAATTTTGATAGGGAAATTAATCAAGGGAATGAATCATATTATATAGATTACATACTCACATATTTAAATATATTGTAATATTTATACTACTTCCAGTTTTAATTATAAGACCTAGTTGACTCTTTTGTTTCCTTAATCTCTAAAAAAAAATCAATATGATCTTATAATTAGGACTAGAGGAAGTTCTTATTACACGTAAATATAGTATGATATTTATACTGCCTCTTGTCCTAATTGTAAAGTCTAGTTGACTTTTTTAGCTTCTTTAATCTAAAAAAAATCAAATGGTCTTATAATTAGGACTGGATAGAGTCTTATTACATATAAATATAGTGTGATATTTATACTATTTTTTGTTATAATTATAAGGCATAGTTGACTCTTTTGGGTTTTTTAATCTCTCCAAAAAAACCAACCTAGTTTTATAATTAGAACCGTAAGGAGTTTTATTACATATAAATATAGTGTGATATTTATAATACCTCTGCTGCTAATTATAAGACCCAATTAAATTTTTTTAGATAAGTAAATGAAGCAAAATAAGTTATTTAAGTATATCATATGTTATGTTTTATCATATTATATATTAGTTAATAAGTTAAAGAAAATAGTTTTAAAAAAATGATAAATTTTAATTTATTAAAATAAGATAATTAACTTTTTTAGAATTCTTTAAAAAAATCATATGAGTCTTATAATTAGAACTGAAATAAATAAATTATAACATAACTTTTTTTTAAAAAAAACTGTCCCACGATTTGGTGCCAAATCGGAGGTAAAAGCATCTTTTTTGACTTTTTCCAATTGCACTGTTTGAGTCAAATCACCGATTGCAACCATCTAACATCCAAACACAAATATTTTTTTTTTTTTAAAGGAAGTACCGATTGGTACTGTTAATAGTCAGTTGGGCTACCGATTACATACTTTGTAATTTATGAAAAGTGACTTATTTTTATAAGTGTTTATAAAAAATAATTTATATAAATAAGTGACTTATGACAAGTAAATTATGTTTGAATTAAGAATAGGAAAAGTGACTTGGAAGTAAAATAAGTTAGTTATGTTTGAATTATGAGTAAAAAACAATAACTTATTAGATATAAAAAAAAAGTGACTTATGAAAATAAGTCACTTATTGAGATAAATTACTTATTATCCTAAGTAGCTACCAAACACTAAAACCTCATAAGCTCCTTATTTTTATAAGATAACGTCGAAAAAATGCCCAAAAAAGCTTGAAGCAAACAGGCTCTAAGTTACGGTTTTTTTAAATAATAATAAGTTGTTTATTTTATCAATTGTTTTTTTTTGTTATAACTTACTCTCTGATCTTAATCATAAAACTCAGTTGACTTTTGTAGAAAATCTTTAAAAAAACTAATTACACTATTTTAAAACATTAAAATTTATTATATTTTTTTAAAATATTGTATTTAACTTATGAACTAATATATAATATAATAAAAGATAAGATATGGTATAATTAAGGTTAAAGCATGGTTTTGGTCATTTACTTTTAATCGAGGATCTTTTATAGTCTCTTAACTTTAAAAAGTATTTTTTTAATCCTTTTAAGTTAACGCCGTTAACTTTATTGACCGAAAATACTAACTCAGCATGTCCAAATTTAAAATACTAACATAATTTTATATTTAAATTATGTGTAAATAGAAAAATAATTAAAACTCTATTGAATCTTCAAGTTGCCGTCATAATTAACGCATCCATTTAAATTATATAAGTATTTTAACTTTACTAAGTCAATATTTTTTATTAATGTAGTTAACGGTGTTAATTTAAAAAAAACTAAAAACATATTTTTTAAAGTTAAGGGAGTAAAAGAAAATTTCGACTAAACTTAAAAAAAGTATGCTCTAGCCTATAATTAAATAACTTATTTTATTTTCTTAATTTTTTTTAAAAAAGTCAATTCGGTCTTACAATTAAAACCAAATATATAATATAATTAAGTAACTTATTTTAAATATGAAACTTGTACTACTGTCAATTTAAATATAAATCACATTACACAACCTAACTTTTACATAAATTCAATTACAAATAAATTAATTTTCCCACCACACCCATATATTTATACATCATCCCAATTGTGCTTCACCGAAATAAATAAATCCATAGCTCAATATTAGCTCCGCAGTCTTATTTTACCCTGAATACGTATGCCAAATAAAGTCCTACAGGTTATTATTGTTTTCTAATTAATACAACTAGAAGCCTGTTTAAATAGAGCTTTTGAGAATGATTTTTGGTATAAAATAGTTTTTTTAGAATAAGTTATATGAAAAAATTGATTTTAAAAAATTGAGAGTGTTTGGATAAATATTATTATAATAATTTTTTTTATGGTGAAATGACAAAAAATGGTATTACCTTTTATAATAATTACATCTAAAAGGTTATGATGTGATATAAATTATTTTTACAATATAATTGCATAATAAATACTAAAATGTGTATAAACTGAATTAAAAATAAAATAAAATTACAACATTAGTCTATAGTAAAAGATGATAAAAATTAGGCCAACATATATTTATTAAAAAAATTGTAGTGTAATATATTATGCGAATAAAATGTAAAAGCTAAGGAGAAAAACATATATTTTTTGTAAAAACTATTTTAACCTCAAACTAATTTTTTAATAACAAACACCCAAACACACCAATCATCAATATAAATCTAAATACTATTTGGTGAAGCCATCCTCAAGTTACGACTCATGCACAGCTATAAACTCAAGTTATTGTTTATGTAAGATGACACTTTATCAATTAAATCATGTAAAAGCATAGCGCTCCTCATAGTGAGCTGGCTTCTATTTTCCGGCCAATTCATTAAGCGCTTATTTAGTATGAGAAATAAGTCATTTATAAGTGACTTATTGCGCAATACAAAAAAAAGACTCCTTTCACATATTTACTTCGTATTCTATAAGAAGTCAATTATAAATTACTTATAAGTCATTATAAACATACACTAAAAGGGTGTTTGTTTTCACTTTTTAAACCTAAATTTACGCAAGTTGAGACAAAACTTCTCTCCCATACTTACTTTAAAATTCGTAAAAATTATTTTTAAAAGTCAATCTAAACATACTCTAATTCTCAATGCTGTTGTGGTCCCCACTCCTCTTGAAAAATGTCTCCTAGCGCACACATCTTCTATAGTGGGTTTCCTCCCGCTACATAAGTTGGTGTGTTGTCGCTGTTCACTTCCATTCAAGATTTAAAATGAAGTAACACTCATGAAGGGCAGGAGACGAGAAACGGAGGAAGTGAGAAACATAGGCTCTTTTGCGCGCCACTTTGAATTTGGATTGCTTCAGGCTGCTCAACACACAATAGGTAATGAGGATCGCCAATCTCTTATGCTTTACAGCTGTCTCTGTATAGGCTAGGTTATGCAACTTATGCTTTTCAAAAGTGTGGTTTTCAAAGATTATGATGGTACCTTTATGCAATCTTTGCTTAAGCTTAGTTAACATTTCGATGATTCAATCGGAAAAAGGTGTGCTGGCCTCTGGTGAATGGTAGCGAGTGTTTGATGCAGATATATTGGGAGGCTTCGATGCGGCAATTGAGGATGGCGTCGATGTCATATTGGTGACGTTGGGAGGAGCGGCCTCCGACCTGTTCAGTGACAGCGTTGCGATAGGATCGTTTTATGCGGCCAAGAGAGGAAATGAACAATATTACACGCGCGCACCCATAACCCAGTGTCGGATCTGACCTGAGCTCCGCTCAATTATTCGAACCCGTCGTGATCGCTCTGACAATGACCCTTCGCCACCGTCTAGGTTCTCTTCGGAGCTCTCTTCATCCGAATTCAAATCCTTTAATAACATGATTAACTTGGTGCTGCATCGCTCTTGCTGATTCTGGCGCTGTTCTGAGTTATTGTGCGACATTCGCTCTCAATGTTAGTGTTTTCAGATTTTTTTGGATCTGGGTTGTTCGATTCCAGTGCAAGCTGGCAGAATAACAAATGGCCGAGCTGTGCAACTGCAAAATCTGCCCGAGCTGTGTTATTGTTTGTAGTCCCAAATGAGGATAACAATGATTAGCTTAGACTTTATTTGATTGATGGAAAATAACAAATGGCCGAGCTGTGCAACTGCAAAATCTGCCCTGAGCCCACATTTGTTTCAGGCTAATGATATGCCTATTTTCAACCTTCAGCTGCTTCAAGAGTTGCAGTTTATTCTGTAACAAATTTTTTATGTTGTTGCGGATTGATATAATTTATATATATAATGAAAAAATTTGAGCTGAAATTGATATGGAAGAAAGGAAGATTAATTAGTATAGCTTAAGGATTTCTTACAGTTAAATAAGTACTCTGAATCTAACACATCAATCCTTTAAATCTTGCTTTCTAATATTTGATAACAGGTTATCCATTTTGCACTTTTGGACAAGCTCAACCAAAAATATCGACCATGAGTTCAGATTTTTTACATCAATTTATCTTTAAATATTGGTTTCCTTGCTACTTTAATATGCTTCTTGAGCTCTTTGCTAATAACTTACTTTGTGAAGAATGTCTCTCGAAAATTACATTTATACTTGTCATCATTTGAGCCCTCTGTAAATTTGGTCTGAATTTTCTTGTAGTCTTAGTTCTACTTCTGTCCTCCATTGTAATCAAACTTCCGTTATGCAGTATGAAGGAGAGCGTTGTTAGGCAGCCATCTTCTTTGAAGGGTGGAAAATTAAGGGAGTAAATGAAGTTTCCTTTTTTTAGTTTATGATTTCTCATAGACACGTCTGTATGATTTATTACGGGGTTTGAAATTTGAACGCAAATTGTTTAGTGGTGGATAAGCTTATATGTTTGTTATTTTTATGGTGATGTTTTTGTCAGGCTAGATTACCATGTTAATCTGCAAAACAGCCCTCAATTTCCAATTTGGTCTGTATAATTTGAAATTTTGAAGTCGCCTCCCCTTTGTTCAATTTAGCCCCTTTCAGCAAATGCCAGTAGGTACCACCATGGCTTCTTCCTTTACTCATTTTTTAATTATTCATTTTAAGCTTTTTTATGTTTGATAGGGAGGTAGTTAAGGTTCACATTACTTTCGGTTGTGCTTTATTTGTCCAGGTATCAAATGATTAGCCTATGGTGGCTGGTTTCGCTATACAACAATCATGTGAGTGTAATACTTGATCATGAAATGGGACTGTGTAAAACTGTTCAGGTATTTATTAGTTTTGTTCAAATGGGAAAATTAATTATGGAGCTAGATTCCTGTTATTTACTACATATTTAGTGTCAATGTATTTGTTACTTATCTTTTTTCCTTCTGGGTATATTTTCTTTTGTTCAATTTTAAGATTGTATGAAAGAGTATATATAGAGTATCAGTGCATGTTTGGCCCTGCATCAACAAGGCAAAAACTACTCACCTCAAGGTACAATATGTCGTACAAGCAGATTCGTTCTTCCGCTTGCCTTTTCTCTTGAAAGAAAATACTTTTGCCAACTTTATGTTTAAAATATCTGTGAAGATGACTATGTGTTGAAATTTCAATTAAGGATGGAGATTTGATTATGGTTGGTGACTTTAGCTACCCATGAAATTCATTTCTCAGTTCTAACAAAGGTGTGTGATTGCTGATCTTTACTTGAAACCTTTGAATTAGAATGTTACCCTTATGACTGGTGTGTTGTTCTAATTCATTTTTGCTACTCCAACTGTCATATTTCTTTGTACAAGATACTGAATGTTTACTCTAAATCTTTAGTCATTATGTGTTTTTTATTAAATCTTTGTCATATTTCTTTGTTGATATTACGCAATTATTCTCCAGTAAAACACTTGAGTTTAAAATTGGCTGAGGGAGGAAGTTATCCAAATTGTGAGAACCCAATCTGTTGGTTAACTCTTAGAATTTTCTTGGTTAGACTTTAGAAACAATCTAATGTTGAGGATGAGCATAATTAATCATATTCATATTGTGTACATTTATAAGAAACTATGTTCTATATATCTTTTAATATTTCAATACTAATATTATTCTCACTTATAGTCATAAAAAAACAACTATCTTGTAATATTAACACAATTTTTTCCTAACCAGTAATTTAAAAGTAAATGTTATGTAGATTTCTATAATATGTCTATTAATTAAGTGAAATTTGGAAAGGATTTGACATTACTATGTGATGGAAAAACTGTTATTTTTTTTGTCTCTTTTACTAGGTTGTTTTGAGAAAAACAATATTGGTAGTTATTTGTTTGCAGCAATGAATGAGATTACTCTCTTTTTGCTAATTGCAATTTTACTTCAGCTGTAGCTATTTGTTTGCAGCAATGAATAACTTAGTGGATAAGGATGGTGCAGATTCTACATCTCAAGTATCGGAGGCACAATCTTTTTCTGCATCAGAGGTTGGTTCTTCAAGATTGTTTGATAAATTAAGCTTGAGGATGTCCTTGAGAATTGCTTATCTTACTCTGCATTTTCACACATTAGTTTTAGTAGTGAATTGGAAAATCTTACATGACATTGTTTCCAATCTTTATAGTTCTACAAATTAACGTTTATTATCAACATTGTCTTTTGCTGATCAATTCGGTGTGGGTGGGACTAGTTATGTTTGGTCAAAATGTGATGGAGGGAACAAAGATGAATGGAAGAATTCAGTGGCGCCTATTCCTGCTGATAGCAAAACTAAGAAGAATCAATATTTACAGAAGTTTCCAAGAAGGTTGAAATAAAGGATGGGTGGTAATTTAACTTCAGGACCAACCTAGAGATGGGCTTCAGAAATTTCTGTTCTTTGTCAAGGATTGAATTGTTTGTTTTCTTTTTCACTAAATTGGCAGGAAGATGCAACTCAACAATATTTATTACTATACTTTTTGCTAATTCAATTTGTTTGCTTCATAGACATTAATATTGTGTATTTTGCTTACAATTTGTACAGCTGTTCTGATGCATATAATGTGTTAAGCAAGGTCATAGGCCGCCACGCCAGTTAATACATGTACTTTTTTTTGTTTCTTTAGTGGGGATTGATTGCAGCCGATAAAAAACAATGTGTATTGATGTTATAACATGGTCAGTTGTAGCTGGATCTTGGATGATTGTTTTGTGTCTTTTTACTGTAGGTATTTAAGAATTGTAAATGTAAATTGTAAATTATTTGGTTATTAATATTTTCTTTAGTTTTAGTTGATCCATGCCCTTTAAGGTTTTTATATATTACCCTGCCCATTCTTTTGAATTTACAAGACAATTTAGGATGGAAGGTAGATTAATGATTTATGATAAGCTTTTTAGCCTTTTTTTTTTCAGTAAGTAGATTGATATTTTTTTTAGTTACATTTATAAAGTATTTATCAAATAACAATAAAATAGAGATATTTTAGAGAAAAAAAGGAACAAATCACGTAAAAGTGTAGAGATTTTTGAATGATTTAAATGTATGAATAAGCTTGGATTCATGTTACAAGGGCTGCAGAAGATCTAGAGAAGCAATTTTCTAATGTTTCTCTGTTTTCCTCCATAACATTTCATTGCATACAAAAGTTAATACATATTAGTGTTTTTAGAAAAATAAATTACCAAAATAATATATTGATTTTTGTTTTTGTAACTTATTGCTGACTTTGTATACTCGATGCATTTAGTATTGTTGTGTGGTTAGCAAAATCTTTGGTACATCTGAGTAACCGCTAAATCATGCATTACTGTTGGATGACATTGTATCTTTAGTGTATTTATAATTGTTGTGATGCCATCACTTTTATTTGGACTATCTTTTTTGTCAATTTAGAAGAGTCATGAGCACTTTCTCCTCGCGCAGGAACGGGAACATCTGCTTGTTTTCACAAAAGCAACCATAAACTAACTTTTGAATAAAAAATATTTAAACAAATCCTTTTTTATCCATTCAAAACCATTTTTTTTAAAAAAATTACTTTTTATGGCTTTTTTTAAATAGACTTTTTTTAATTTTCCACTTTTCTCTTTCTTTTTTCCATTTTATCATCTTATAATATGAACTAATGTAAAAATAATTTTTACAATATTACAACCCTTACATGTAATTTAAATAAATTGGATAATAAAATTAAAATTACAACATTAATACATATTATAAGATGATAAAATGGAAAGAGGAAGGAGAAAAGTGGAAAAATGAAAAAAGAGAAAAGTAAAAGAGTAGCTTTTAAAAAAGTTAGTTTTAGAGGAAAAAAATTGGTTTGTGGTTAAAATGACTTTTCTGAAAAATGAGAGTGTTTGTATATTTTTTCCATAAAAGTTAGTTTAACCCTTTTACAGGCTGTAGGACATAAACATCCACAGAAAATAAAAATGCACGCCTTGTAAAAAAATAAAAATAAAAGAGTGCTTAAGTAATTTATGTGACACTGTCACCGTCCGAAAATCTTAAAAAATTATTTAATTATGTTATTATTAATTATATATTTTATTTTTCATTTTTCTGTTATAAGTTTTAAATATCACTATATATATAATCTATATAATAAGATTAATGTCTTTTTTAGTCATTTCTCATTAAATGTTACTTTTAAAATTTTCAATTAAACAAGTTTTACTTTTAGATAAATAACTTCTGCAAATGTTATTTTAAACACAAATCAGACTATACAATCATACTTTTACTCAATCTTACTTTTATAAAAGTATAATTGTAAATAAGTCACTTTTACAATCTTATGTGGCAAAAATGTTATGGGTGTGTTTGAAATAACAATAGAAAAAATGATTTATTTACAATCGATCTAATTGATAAGTCATATTAGATATAAAACAAATTGTGTAATGTGATTATATTTAGATTGACAGTAGCATAAGTTATTTATAAACAGGGTTCTGAAACTCAGACTGATCACTGAACCGGTTGAGGAACTGGGGTAAGGATTAGTGGGTTAGATAGGAACCAAACTGGTGAGCATGTAAAATTTTAGGCTTATTTATAGGAAAATTTAAAGCAAAGGTTTAAAAAATTGATTAAAAAAAACGGATTGGGTTATACCACTGGACCGGACCAATTTACCCACCAGTTTGGCTGGTTCTGGGCGGGATCAACCGGTTCGGGTTTAATAAATGTGCTTATAAGTTACTTATATAAAAGTTTTGTTTGGTTGATATATTAAAAAGTAATTTATTGAGGTAAATGATTGAAAGAAACATGAATATTAGTGAATATATTACATATATATAAATATTGTTAAATTTAAAAATTATAACAGAAAGAAGAATAATAAATTTGAACAAAAGGTAAAATAAAAGAAGCTAAAAACATATAATATATAACTAGGTTAAATGATTAAAAATACATAGAAGGACAATAGCACATCAACAAATGGGTATTCACTTAATAAATATATTTATCGCATAACAGTAATAAGATACAATCAATGGAGAATTCTAGAAAAATACCTTACCAAATTCCAAAACCCTAAAAGGGATGTCAACATTTCAAAAAGACACTAAGGTACCATTGACCAAATTGGGGTTTTGAAATTTTGCTGACATGAATAGTAACCAACATGAAGTAGCGAAAACCATTACTCTTATGGTGAAAACCATTATTCAAATGGTGAAAATCTGACACTATTCACGTCACGGGTACATTCCTCTCTCTCTTCTGTCATATGAACAGTGTTAATGTTAGTGTCAGATGAACAGTACCGTTAGAAGAGGGGAGAGAGAAAGTAATCAACACAAA
Organism: Acacia concinna; assembly: GCA_037177275.1. Lineage (NCBI taxonomy): Eukaryota > Viridiplantae > Streptophyta > Magnoliopsida > Fabales > Fabaceae > Acacia > Acacia concinna. The sequence continues at coordinate 12,510 of JBAGKO010195145.1, forward strand.
GTAGCGAAAACCATTACTTTTTTTGCGAAAGCCATCACTCAAATGGTGAAAATACACTACTGTTCATGTCAACGAATTTTGAGGGGGAGATAGTCATTAACACGGATCAACACAGACCAGCGAAATCCATTACTCATCTTACGAAAATCATTACTCATATTGTGAAAATTACTACTATTCATGTCAGCGAATTTTAAAACCCCAATTTGGTTCATGGTACCTTAGTATCTTTTTGAAATGTTAACATCCTTTTTGGGGTTTTGAAATTTGGGGAGGTATTTTTCTGAAATTCTCCCTTAAGTAAATATGAGAATTAAATACAATACCCAACACTAGAACTAAGTATGATAGTGGTATGAGTAATTTCTATAATCAAGTTAGAGTAATTTTTTAAAAAAGAACGTGCATATCAGACGGCAATCTGTTCTTCGTAAAAGGAACCAAGGAATTAAATGCATGCATGTGTATCCCTGAACAGCCTTCTGAATCAGTCAGACTCCAAAAACATATCATGTTGATTCTAAAACAAAGAAAATGATAAATTGAGATTTTTTTTCTTAACAAAAAAAACAAACAGATAACAGTGTGAATATGTGATACTAGAGAGCCAAGTATTACGGTCACACCTTGATGAAACTAGAGAGCAGCAAGAACATCAGCCGATTGAAGCTCCGAGAATGGCCGACTATGGAACTCCAATTGGTACACTCCACTTTGCTGATTCTATTCCTATGTTCTATAACTGTTTTATGAACTGTCACTTCTTTTGTTTGTTTAACCTCATCAGAACTTAAGACTTTAGTTGATACCAATTGTCACTTCATCTTTCTCCATGAAAATTCTCTTATGTTTGTTATATGTAATCTTTCAATGATATATAAATAGATAGTTGCCGTCTTTCTTGTCAATCAGTTGCCTTCTCACGTTGTACAAAATGATAAAACGCACTTTTGATTGAATATGCAGGGGATTTCTCATGGATTTGTCTCCGAGATTTTGATTTCACTTCGTTTTGCACACAAAGGAGCATCATAGACTCCGTGAATATTCTCTTTCTCTGTGCTTTTTACATATCCTTGCTTTGCGATTTGATCAGAAAAACCAATGGAAGTGGCAACCACAGAAAAGGATGGTTTTTTTCAGTTGTCTCAGTCTGTTGTGCTCTCATAAGCATTGCATATTTCAGTAATGGTCTCTGGTGTCTTATTTCCAAATCTGAAGAATTAAGGCAGCTGAGGTGGCTAGTCTATCTTTTCAGAGGACTAGTCTGGATTTCTCTCGCAGTTTCTTTACTTGTTCCGAGATCTAAATGTGTACAAGTTCTAAACCTTGTTTGGTGGGTCACTTTATGCACACTTGTTTCGGCTCTCAATATTGAGATTCTATTTAGAGAGCATAACGTTCAAATACTTCATCTGGTTCAATGGCTTGTGCATTTTTCACTCGTTTTCTGTGCCTTCCAAAGCTTTTATTTTGCACCTCAAAGCACTCAAAATACCACTATATCAGAGCCTCTTTTAGCTCAGAAGAATGAAAATAAACAATCACAACTTGCACGAGCCAATTTTCTCAGCAAGTTGACTTTCTCTTGGATTAATTCCTTGTTGAATTTGGGCTATTCAAAGCCATTAGATCTTGAAGACATCCCATCTCTTGTTTCTGAAGATGAAGCTGCTTTGACCTACCAAAAGTTTTCTCATGTATGGGATTCCTTTTCAAGGGATAGGAGCAAAAGCAATAGTACCAAAAACTTGGTCATGCGGTCCATAGCAAGAGTTTACATGCAAGAGAACCTTCTCATAGCAATCCTGGCATTGCTCAGGACAATTTCAGTAGTAGTTTCTCCTTTGTTGCTCTATGCTTTTGTGAACTATTCAAAAACTAAAGAGGAGAATCTAAGGGAGGGTCTTGTCATAGTAGGTTGTCTGATCATTTGCAAGATTATTGAATCTCTCTCCCAGAGGCACTGGTTTGTTGAATCAAGAAGGTCAGGAATGAGAATGAGATCAGCTCTGATGGTGGCAATATATAACAA
>JBAGKO010195155.1:0-14541 GCA_037177275.1 Acacia concinna
TAACTAAATACTCTCTCCTATATAGTGGCTTGAAGAATAATTAATATTTATTCTTCAATTTTATTTCTATAATAAATATTTAAATATGACTTCTTGATTTCTCTCTCCTTCAATATTTTTTTTTGAATTTTTTATATGGGTTATTAAGACAGTGAGTTGAAGTGATAAACGAGTATTATGTATGCGAATAAGACAAAGAGAAGAGGACGTGAAGCCCGCGCTTCCACCAGGCACTAACCAACAAAAAGGTCGTTGTCACCTTCATCTTTTGAGCAGAAGCTGTCTGTTGCGAGGGTGGATGAGAAATTCCGAGGCAAGGCTGTGGACCTATCTCTCTACCTTTCGTGACGACGGTTTCCGGGAATCAGTATCAGTCTAGACCCTCTGAAAAAAAAATTCAGATCAATCTGACAAGAAATCATTTTCCAATCATCAACTTTATTCAAACTGATCTTAGCCCTAAAAGCTGATGAGAATATTTTCTCTTATATAAAGAGCTAGCTATAGAAAACACTTATTGTTTAGAAAAATTGTAACCTAATCCCAACTAATATACTTAATTACAACTAAATCCCTCAAAATTATTAAATTGTAATAAAGTCCTAAGTGACTTGGGTGCTATTAATTTTAAATATTAAAGTACAATTTTACCATTTTGTAAGTAATATTAAGTTTAGAGCCACTGATTATAAGTTTAGAGCATCCAATAATCGTTAATTGTATGCCGTATATTTTTTTTATGCCATTGTTTCATTGAGTGTTTGGGAGGGTATGAATTTTGGCTGCGGATATTGTGCTATGTTTTTGTGTGTTTAGATAGTGATGAATAAAAAGAATGAAGCTTTATGTGTTTATAACCCATGTTATGCGATTTCAAAGTGCGTTGTCAATACATATGTACTGCTCTAAAGTTGTTTATGTGACTCCTATATGTATATGTTAATAACAACTTTATTATGCAGGATGACAAAAAATATGACAAGTACATCTAGAAAGTATATATTATGTTTCTTACAGATAGGAGCAATTTATAAATGAAGGAGAATAATATTTGCAATATGTGGGGCACAACGTTAGAACAAAAACAGAAAAGGAAGACACTATGTATGAGGAGTTGAGAACAATTGTAACATTACTTGTTAAAAAAAGAAAACAGTAGAATTTTCATTGAATTCATGTTGATCTTTGATGTAACAATCTTTATGAACCTTGCAGATGATGAAGGAGTAAAACATTTTGTTAAATTCAATGAAGACAATAGTCATGTGTATGTAGGAGAGAATGTATATGACAATACAGAACCAATAACAGATGGAGCAAGAGAGGAACAACATGAATAAGTTGCCTTACTAAACTAATGCTTTTTTGTAGTCACTTGTTATTGTGTAAATTGTCATTGAATGCTCAAAACTTGTTATCGGTGACTCTAAACTTGTAATTGACTGCTCTAAACTTGTCATTATTAACAAAGGGGTAAAATTGTACTTTTGTATTTGAAATTAATAGCACTTAGATCCCTTAGGACATCATTGCAATTTTTTGATTTGGAGGGACCTGGCTGCTATTAACTTTGTTAATCGAGACCTAATTGCAATTTTTCCTTTTTTTTTCCCCTCACAAACAAACTTGCAGCTTATTTTTCCTTTATCAGGGTTTCTTCTTTAATTTCTTTTCTTTTCCTTTTTTTCTCATTTCCATAAAATAAGAAACAAGAAAAATAAAAAAAAAACATAAATTAGAAAATAAACACAATTAAATAATTAAAACTTTGTGCTCCACACAAGATTTAGTGACATCTTATAGCCCAACAATATATTGAATCATGGCACCCAAATGAAAAGTCAATGTTATCTCATAAAGTTGATTGAAAGTTCAAACATCGCTTTTATAGTTTTATTAGGTTTTGTTATAGCATACTCTATTTTCTCTCCTTTCTGAGGTGTTTTAGACTGGATAAGTGGTTAGTTCACCAGTTTTCAGTTGAACCAGTCTGATATGATTTTGTTGTTCATCAGTGATTTTTTTAAGTATCACTCACTAACTTATAAAAATACTCTATGATGCTAAATGCATTAAAAATTAATTAACTTGAGATTTTGGGTGCTACTAAAAAGTATTTCAAGTTGTTGAATACAACTTAAACAAATTAAAAATGAATGAAAAAATTTTCAAATAAGTCCCTCATTTTGGGGGATGAGGATGAGCAAGGAATGTAGGTTCTATATTTAGGATGGAGTGAGTAATAATAACCATAATTGTATGTTTTGTGTTGGGATCTTAACTATTTCGCGTTAGAGTAGAAATTTACTGAAATACTCCTTCTGGTCCTAATTATAAGGGCCAGTTGACTTTTGTTTTTGAAGAAGTTAAGAAAACAAGATAAATTACTTAATCATATCATTTGTTGTGTTTTATTATATTATATGTTAGTTCATATGTTAAATAAAATAGTTTGAAGAAAAATGATAAATTTTATTGTACATTAGCTTTTTTAGGATTCTACAAAAAAGTCAACTAGCTCTTATAATTAGGACTAGAAATAGCAGTAGTTTGGCCATTGGCCGTGGCCATTATGTTTTTTGTCCTGTTTTGGATTTTTTTCTTTTTCTTTTTCTTGTGTTCGTCTCATTCTTCTCAATTTGTACATATATATATCCTTCAGTTTTTAATATAATACCTACTTACCTAATATAATTATATTAAAAAAAATTAGTCAACTTAATTAATGTGATGTGTGTTTTTCTTAAACACCATAATCATCTTTTAAATTCTTTCTATCTCCTTTTTTATTTAATTACTGTTCAAGGAATGTCAATAGTAATAGCTTAAAAAACAACAAATACAAGAAAGTAGATCTTACATAAAAAAGAATCTTCCCTCTTAGATAGCATAGAGGAGTATATTTTTTTTATATGTTAGCTGCATGAACGAGTTACAAAGAGTGTGTTTTGTTTTGTGTGTGTGTGTGTGTTTTTTTTTTTTTGTTTCACTTGCAGCTGATCGTCTTGCTGCATATGCTCGTAAGGAGGTGTGCCCTTATCTCGTTGAATTCGAGTGATGATTTAATGGGTCGTGTTGCGTCATTGGTTTTCTTTATGCTTTGTCTTTCTCTCTTTCAATATTTTTCGTCTTTTTCTTCAGTCCCCTTATATATTTATGCTTTCCTACGTTGGTTGCTTCTCTCTTGTTTTATCCTCTCGTATTATGTTGTGTATCTTTGATATAGTGAAATAGATTCAGAATTGCTAAAAAAAAAAACGGAATAAGTAAAGTTAAAACCCCGTTTAAGTTGTTCCGCCCAAGTACTTGGAACTTTCTGATAGGCAAAAACTATTGTAGAGCTTAAGACTCCACAAGTATACAGGCCGTATCAAATAATAAAGAGTGAGTAAGATATTGTTCTTATGAGGATTTGGTACTAACAATGAAGTTGAGTAATGATTTTACATTTTTGCTTAAGTTGAGTCAATATAAATTGGATAAACGCTAACTGAAAGAAAAGAAAATCAAATATAAAGTCTAAGAATAAGACTAAGCCTAAGGTGATTCTAAATTTAAGGGGTTACTTGGATAATTATAAGTGCGATTACTTCTTATCTAATTCATCCCATTAATTGCATTTAAAATTATATGTGTTAGTTTAGATATCTTATTTACCTAAAAGTGTCTTTCGATGATTCACTAAAAGACATTCCAATTAAGTTAATCCCTAATTCCTTAGGGGACTAGTACTTAATTGGATTACTTTAAGTGCAAGTCTAATAAGAGATCAATAGGTATTTGTCTATCCTACACGGAAATTAAGTATAAAAACATAATCCTACATGATTTAATTGAAGGTCTATTCTAAATTTCCTATGTCTAGGCTTTCTTTAGAATACCAAAATAATCCCAATTAGATGCATCTTGTTTTAGGATAATTAATCATACAATTAAATCAACAAATATAATATTAAATCAATTAATGACAAAAATTATCCTCCGCTAATCCATTATCAAACTAAATAATCCAAAAAGAGGGTTTAGCTACATAAACTGAGCATTCTCATATTCAAATAAATAACCAACTAAAGACAAAATAAAAAGAAAGAGGAAAGAAAAGAAGAGAAATGAGAAACAAAAATTCAATGTTGAATCTTCATCTACATTGTTCTCTCTTTGCGTGGAGAACCCATAGCATTCTTTGGGCACTTAGGATCAAATGTAAAGCAGCCTTTAATTTTCCTCCATTAAAACTTTGACCTTGTCATCCCAACCAAAAAAAAAAACACCCTTCTTCTTCTCTCCACGCGCATACATAAAAGTGTATTGAATCCCTATACGTCCAGCTGTTGAACGTCTCATTTATATCTCTCAAGATTCACTTTGTCTCAGTCATTCAAAACAATATACTGTATATTGTATTCTCTTTTCTTCATATACACCAACTACCAATTTTTATAAACGAATAAAATTAATTAAAAATATTTAATTTATCCAAAAATTTAAGTGATTTCCAATATTACCCTTACTAACTACATCAAACTTAAATATTATATTAATTATCACTTTCTCTTACTACTCTTATTAAATATGGGTAGACATGAAAAATTAAATTTAATTCACCTTAAAAACTTACAAGTGCCTTATAAAAAGTATCAAATAGATTAGTTAGTTGGTGCTTATAATAACGACTAGAGGGAGTATTATATTATTTTTCCATTAAATTTGTTGCCATGAGGAATCTGTTTCTTCGTATTAAGTCACACAGGTATATCATTCCAAACAATATATTGCATATCCTTGTGTTAAACCTCAGCTATCTCTATAGTAATATATATATATATACTCCATCAGGTCCTAATTATAAAGGCCTATTGGCTTTTTAAAAAAATTCAAAAAATTTTTTAAGAAACCTAATTACATTACTTTAATACATTAAAATTTATCATTTTTCTTCAAATTATATTGTTTGACTTATGAACTAATACATACTATAATAAAACACAATATATGATATGATTAAATAATGTAATTAGCTTTCTTAAGATTTTTCTAGGATTCTCCAAAAAAATCATTAAGCCCTTATAATTAAGACTAGAGAGAATATATATTTCTTCTTTTATACTCGAGATTTATCTTCTTCTTGACTTTTCCATATTTTTTTTTATTGTTAAATCACACAATATCTCTTGCAAAATAAGGTAGGATATAAGTAGATTTTATGCCAAAATATATCTTCCTATCCTATAATTATTAAATGATAGAAAAATATATAAAAGATAATTAAATAAGTAATATTAATAAATCTAATAAAATATATCTTAGAATCTACACTTATTTAATTATAAAATACTCACTCCGGTCCTAATTATAAGGGTCGTGACTTTTTTGGAGAATCCTAAAAAAATCTTAAAAAGGCTAATTACATTACTTTAAGACATTAAAATTTATTGTTTTTTTAAAATTATGTTATTTGACTTATAAACTAATATTTAATGTAATAAAACACAATATATAATATAATTAAGTAATGTAATTAGCTTTCTTGAGATTTTTATAAAATTTTCTAAAAAAGTTAATGGGCCTTTATAATTAGGACGATGGAGTATATACTTATCACTTTCCTAGACGTTACTGGCATGCCGTATATCAAATCATGGCACCCAAACAACAAGTCAATGTTATCTGATAACGTGGCTCCAAGCATCACTGTTATAAGGTTTTGTTATAGTATACGCGGTTTTAATATGTTAGTATTTAGTTCTTGATATCAGTCATTTTTAAGATAATTAATGACCTTTTAATATTATCCATATTTAACTTTGGTTAGGAGAGAAAGAGAAGAGAGAGAGATAAGAATGATTTGTAAATGTATAGTAGAGAGACAAAATTAACATTTTAAAACTACCATTTTAGTTCTTATCACAAGTCTAGTTGGGCAAAATTTTTTGTCAGAAATATTTTTTTTTTTTGCTTTCGCAAGGTATCCCCAGCCCGACAGGCCAAGGATATATTTTTTACCCTAAGAGTTTAATAACGATTTTCTAATTTTACGGCTATAGATAATATAGGTGAGTGAAAATGTGTAGCCCCATTTTTCAATGCTCATTATTAAATAAGGATATAAGTGTCTTACATATATACATACACATATATATATATATAAATATATATAGTGGTATGACTAAGTAAATTAGACTTATAAAAACGAGCATAGTGTAGTCAGAGAAAATGTGAAAAGTTTTTAAATTTAATGCATTCTTTTGGTACACACAACTGAGGTGTAAGTGTTTTACATATAGAAATATAGTGGTATGTGTTCGCACAAGGTTGTTCTAAGTAACAAAGTGATAAGTTAGGTATCGTTCCCACTAGGATTTGGTTACAAAATCTAGTTAAGTATCGATTATTACACTTTCGTCTAATTTGAATGATTCAAATATCAAGGATGAAGGGTAATCATGAAACAAACCTAAGCTAAACTAGAAAGTAATATAAACAAGTGACTTTTTAACTAAAATGATCAAATGGGGACTAAGATTATTTCTCCCCTTAGTACTTTATAAAAACTAATTAACTTCCTCTGTATTGGTAGTACAAATGAGTATATGTGTTAGTTTAGAATTCAAAAGTATTTGACAAAGCTCTCTCAAGTCAAAATCAAGTGTTTATCTTCATTAAAATGCATAATCTTTTGATACAATTAGTGAGAATTAACATTAAGCAACAACCCTAATGTGACAATGCAATGTTAGTAAATATATCTCTATTATACCAACAAACCATCCATTTATCAAGTAAACTTTAAGTCAAGTATGATTTTAACCAAGTTCTACAACTAAGTCAACTTTCTCAAGACAAACCCAAGTGAACAAATCACTCTAAATGGAGGCGAAACACTTAAAAGCTTTAAGAGAATGATAAAATCAACACATAAATATCATTAACTGCCAAAAGAGTGGGTTATTCAAGAGTTAATATACACAAAGAGTCAAAATAAACTTAGAATCAAAGCTATAGCTACACATATCCATAAAACCCATGAGAAAATGGGGGAAACCAGAAAAACAAAGCATGGCAAAAAATGATAGCAAGAGAAGGAGATGGAGAGAAAAAAGCAAGAAAAGGAAGCTTGAATATTTTAAAATCTTCAATTTCTACTTAATTCTCCTTTAAAATTTCCAAGCCCTAGCATAGAGAAGCCCTCAAAATGCCTTAGAAGTGAAAAAGTTGTGGTTTTGGTCATGCCTAATAGTATTTATAGCTATAAGCACTATTAAGTCTTGAAAATGCGCAGCATCATTAAATTAGTTTCTTGTTGTGGCTAAGAGTTTTTGGCCGATTTCTAGATGCGGCCAAGATTTTTGCCTAACTTTTTGGCCATGGCCAAAAACCTTTTGCCATGTTCTTTAGTTGCAGCCAGAAAATGCTTTTGCTTAGGCTAAGGACTTCTTCTCTTCTTTTCTCTTCTTTTCTTGTTTTTGACTTGATATCTTGACTTGCTAAACACCTTTCCCACTTCTCTCATGGATTTTGCGCTCCAAAAAGGCTCCACATGTGACTTAGATGATAACCTATCAACACTGGAGAATCTATGAAAGTCACATGTTATGATATATGGCAAAATATCAACAAAATTTATTTCTTCATACCAAATGACACTAAGCATATTTTTCTTTTATATATATATATATCCCAAAATATGTATGCATTCACCAAAATATGTAAGAAATTAAGGGTAAATATTGTCAAAATGACATGAAATTCTTGAGGTAAAGAGTATGACTAACTAAATACTCTCTCCTATATAGTGGCTTGAAGAATAATTAATATTTATTCTTCAATTTTATTTCTATAATAAATGTTTGAATATGACTTCTTGATTTTTCTCTCTCCTTCAATATATATATATATATATTGGAATTTTTTATATGGGTTATTATGACAGTTAGTTGGAGTGATATACGAGTATTATGTATGTAAATAAGACAGAGAGAAGAGGACGAGAAGCTGTTGACGACGCGCTTCCACTAGGCACTAACCAACAAAAAGGTCGTTGTCGCCTTCATCTTTTGAGCAGAAGCTGTCTGTTGCGAGGGTGGATGGGAAATTCCGAGGCAAGGCTGTGGAAGTATCTCTCTCCATTTGGTGACGACGGTTTCCGCGAATCAGTATCAGTCTAGAACCTCTGAAAAAAAATCTAGATCAATCTGATAAAAAATCATTTTTCAATCGTAACCTTTATTAAAATTGATCTTAACCCTAAAAGCTTATGAGAATATTTTCTCTTATATAAAGAGCTAGCTATAGAAAACACTTATTTTTTGGAAAAATTGTAATCTAATCCCAATTAATATACTTAATGACAACTAAATCCCTCAATATTATCAAATTGCAATGAAGTCTTAAGTGACTTGGGTTCTATTAATTTTAAATATGAAAGTACAATTTTACCATTTTGTAAGTAATATCAAGTTTAGAACCACTGATGATAAGTTTAGAGCATCCAATAATCGTTAATTGTATGATCTATTTTTTATTTATGTCATTGTTTCATTGAGTGTCTGGGAGGGTATGAATTTTGACTGTGGACATTGTGCTATATTTTTGTGTGTTTAGATAGTGATGAATAAAAAGAATGAAGCTTTATATGTTTATAACCCATATTATGCAATTTCAAAGAGCCTTGTCAATACACGCTCTAAAGTTGTTTATGTGACTACCTTTATGTATATGTTAATAACAACTTTATTATGTAGGATGACAAAAAAGATGACAAGTACATCTAGAAAGTATATATTATGTTTCTTACAGATAGGGGCAATTTCTAAATGAAGGAGAATAATATTTGCAATATATGGGGTATAGTGTTAGAACAAAAACAAAAAAGGAAGACACTATGTATGAGGAGTTGAGAACAATTGTAACATTAATTGCTAAAAAAAGAAAGCAGTAGAATTTTCATTGAATTCATGTTGATCTTTGATGTAACAATATTTATGAACTTTGCAGATGATGAAGGAGTAAAACATTTTGTTAAATTCAGTGAAGAAAATAGTCGTGTGTATGTAGGAGAGAATGTATATGATAATACAGAACCAATTACAGATGGAGCAAGAGAGGAACAACATGAATAAGTTGCCTTATTGAACTAATACTTTCTGTAGTCACTTGTTATTGTGTAAATTGTCATTGAATGCTCAAAACTTGTTATTGGTGCCTCTAAACTTGTAATTGATTGCCCTAAACTTGTCATTATAACAAAGTGGTAAAATTGTACTTTCGTATTTGCAATTAATAGAATTTAGATCCCTTAGGACATCATTGCAATTTTGTGATTTGGAGGGACCTGGCTGCTATTAACTTTGTTAATCGAGACCTAATTGCAATTTTTCCTTATTTTTTTCCTCTCACACACAAACTTGCAGCTTATTTTTCTTTTTCAGGGTTTCTTCTTTTATTTCTTTTCTTTCCTTTTTTTCTTATTTCCATAAAATAAGAAACAAGGAAAAATAGAAAATACGTAAATTAGAAAATAAACACAATTAAATAATTAAAACCTTGTGCTCCACATAAGATCTAGTGACATCTTATAGCCCAACAATAAATTGAATCATGGCACCCAAACGAAAAGTCAATGTTATCTCATAAAGTTGATCGAAACTCCAAACATCACTTTTATAGTTTTATTAGGTTTTGGTATCCCATACTCTATTTTCTCTCCCTTTTGAGGGGCTTTAGACTGGATAAGTGGCTAGTTCACCGTTTTCAGTTGAACTGGTTTGATATGATTTTTGGTTCATTAGTGATTTTTTTTAAGTATCACTCACTAAATTATAAAAATACTCTATGATGCTAAATGCATTAACAATTAATTAACTTGATATTTTGGGTGCTACTAAAAAGTAGTTCAAGCTGTTGAATACAACTTAAACAAACTAACAATGAATGAAAAAATTTTCAAATAAGTCCCTCATTTTGGGGGATGAGGATGAGCAGGGAATGTAGGTTATATATTTAGGATGGAGTGAGTAATAATAACCATAATTGTATGTTTAGTGTTGGGATATTAACTATTTCGCGTTAGAGTAGAAATTTACTGAAATACTCCTTTCGGTCCTAATTATAAGAGCCACACATTAACTTTTTTTTTGAAGTTAAGAAAATAAGATAAATTACTTAATCATATCATTTATTATGTTTTATTGTATTATATGTTAGTTCATATGTCAGATAAAATAGTTTGAAGAAAAATAATAAATTTTAATATTTTAAGATAATGTAATTAGCTTTCTTAGAATTCTACAAAAAAATTAACTAGCCTTTATAATTAAAACTAGAAAGTGCATTCTATCAAAAAAGAAAAAAAAAACTAGAAAGAGCAGTAGTTTGGCCACTAGCCGTGGCCATTATGTGTTTTTGTCCTGTTTTGGATTTTGTTTTATGTTCCTCTCATTCTTCTCAATTTGTACTTATATATATCCTTCAGTCTTTAAAATAATACCTACTTACCTAATATAATTATATTAAACAAAAATTAGTCAACTTAATTAATGTGATGTGTGTTTTTCTAAAACACCATGATCATCTTTTTCACTTCTTTCTATATCCTTTTTTATTTTATTACTGTTTAAGGAATGTCAATAGTAATAACTTAAAAAGAACAAATACAGAAAGTAGATCTTACATTAAAAAAAAGAATCTTCTCTCTTAGATAGCATAGAGGAGTATATTTTTTTTATATGTTAGCTGCATGAACGGCTTACAAGAGTGTTTTGTTTTGTTTTTTTTTTTTTGTTTCACTTGCAGCTGGTCGTCTTGCTGCATATGCTCGTAAGGAGGTGCGCCCTTATCTCGTTGAATTCGAGTGATGATTTAATGGGTCGTGTTGCGTCATTGGTTTTCTTTATGCTTTGTTTCTCTCTCTTCCAATATTTTTCGTCTTTTTCTTCAGTCCCCATATATATTTATGCTTTCCTACGTTGGTTGCTTCTCTCTTGTTTGATCCTCTCGTATTATGTTGTGTATCTTTGATATAGTAAAATAGATTCAGAATTGCTCAAAAAAAAAAACGGAATAAGTAAAGTTAAAACCCCGTTTAAGTTGTTCTGCCCAGGTACTTGGAACTTTTTTATAGGCAAAAATTATTGTAGAATTTAAGACTCCACAAGTGTACACACCATATCAAGTAAATAGTAAGTAAGATATCGTTCTTATGAGGATTTAGTACTAATAATGCAGTTGAGTAATGATTTTACATTTTTGCTTAGGTTGAGTCAATATAAATTGGATAACGCTAACTAAAAGAAAAGAAAATCAAATCTAAAGTGTAAGAATAAGACTAAGCCTAAGGTGATTCTAGATCTAAGGGGTTACTTGGATTATTATAAGTGCGATTACTTCTTAGTATCTAATTCATCCATTAATTGTATTTAAAATTATATTTGTTAGTTTATATCTCTTATTTACCTAAAAGTGTCTTTCGATTCACTAAAAGACATTCCAATTAAGTTAATCCCTAATCCCTAATTCCTTAGATGACTAGTGTTTAATTGGATTAATTTAAGTGTAAATCTAATAAGAGATTAATAGATATTTGTCTATCCTACAAGCAACTTAAGTATAAAAACATAATCCTACACAATTTGATTGAATGTCTATTCTAAATTCTCTATGTCTAGGCTTTCTCTCGAATACCAAAAAAATTTCAATCAGATGCATCTTATTTTAGAATAATTAATCATACAATTAAATCAACAAATATAATATTAAATCAATTAATGACAAAAATTATCTTCCACTAATCCATTATCAAACTAAATAATATAAAAAGAGGGTTTAGCTACATAAATTGAGCATTCTCATGCTCAAAATAATAGCCAACCAAAGACAAAATAAAAAAAAAGAGAAAAAAAAAGAAGAGAAAAGAGAAACAAAAATTCTATACTGAATTTTCATCCGTACTATAAATCTTCTACGTCTTCTCTCTTTGCGAGGTCCGACAGTGGAGAACCCATAGCATTCTCTGGGCACTTAGGATCAAACATAAAGCAGCCTTTAATTTCCCTCCACGCGCATAAAAGTGTATTGAATCCCTATACATCCAGCTGTTGCACCTCTCATATATATTTCTCAAGATTGACTTTGTATCAGTCAATCAAAATAATATAATGTATATTGTATTCTCTTTTGTTTTTATTATAAGTTATCAACTACTAATTTTTATAAACTAATAAAATTAATTAAAAGTATTTAATTTGTCCTAAAATTCAAGTGATTTCTAATATTACCCTTACTAATTACACCAAACTCAAATAATATATTAATTATCACTCTCTGATCTCTTACTACCCTTATTAATTATGGGCAAACATGAAAAATTAGATTTAATGCACCTTAGAAACTTACAAGTGCCTTATAAAAAGTATCAAATAGATTGGTTAGTTGGTGCTTATAATAAAGACTAGAGGGAGTATTATATTATTTTTCCATTAAATTTGTTGCCATGAGGAATCTCTTTCATCGTATTAAGTCACACATGTATATCTTTCCAAACAATATATTGCATTTCCTTGTGTTAAACCTCAGCTATCTCTTTACTAGTATATATATACTCCCTTTGGTCCTAATTACAAGGGCCTATTGGCTTTTTTAAAAGAATTATAAGAAAATCCTAAAAAAGTTAATTACATTACTTTAAGACATTAAAATTTATCATTTTTCTTTAAATTATGTTGTTTTACTTATGAACTAATACATAGTATAGTAGAACACAATATATGATATGATTAAGTAATAGAATTAGCTTTCTTAAGATTTTCCTAGGATTCTCCAAAAAAATCAATGGGCCCTTATAATTAAGACCAGATGAAGTATATATTTCTTCTTTTATACTCCAGATTTATCTTCTTCTTGACATTTCCATATTTTTTTTATTTTTCAATCACACAATATCTCCTGTAAAATAAGGTAGGTTATAAGTAGATTTTATGCCAAAATACATCTTCCTATCTATAATTATTAAATGATAGAAAAATATATAAAAGATAATTAAGTAAGTAATATTAATAAATCTAATAAAATATATCTCGTAATCTACACTTATTTAATTATAAAATACTCACTCCGGTCCTAATTATAAGGGTCGTGACTTTTTTAGATAATCCTAAGAAAATCTTAAAAAGACTAATTACATTACTTGAAGACATTAAAGTTTATCATTTTTCTTTTAATTATGTTATTTGACTTATAAACTAATATTTAATGTAATAAAACACAATATATGATATGATTAAGTAATGTAATTAGTTTTTTAATTTTTTTTTAAATTTTCTAAAAAAGTCAATGGGTCTTTATAATTAGAACTGGAAGGAGTATATACTTATCACTTTCCTAGACGTGACGTATATCAAATCATGGCACCCAAACAACAAGTCAATGTTATCTGATAACGTGGCTCCAAGCATCACTTTTATAAGGTTTTGTTATAGTATACACGGTTTCAATATGTTAGTATTTAGTTCTTGGTATTAGTCATTTTTAAGATAATTAATGACCTTTTAATATTATCCATATTTAATTTCGGTTAGGAGAGAAAGAGGAGAGAGAGAGATAAGAATGATTTATAAATGCATAGTAGAGAGACAAAATTAACATTTTAATACTACCATTTTAGTTCTTATCACAAGTCTAGTTGGGAAATTTTTTTTATCAGAAGTATAATTTTACCCTAAGAGTTTAATAACTATTTTCCAATTTTACGCCTATAGAAAATATGGGTGGGTGAAAATGTATAGCACCATTTTTCAATGCTCATTATTAAATAAGGATATAAGTGTCTTACATACACACACAGACATATATATATATATATATATGAAAATAGCAGTATGACTAAATAAATTGGACTTATAAAAAGGAGAATATTGTGGTCAGAGAAAATGTGAAAAGTTGTATCAATTTAATGCATTCTTTTGGTACACACAAATAAGGTATAAGGGTTTTACATATAGAAATATAGTGGTATGACTAATTAAATACTCTCTCCTATATAAGTGAATTGGGGAATAATTAACAGTTAATCATCAATTTTATTTCTATAATAAATGTTTAAATATGACTTCTTAATTTATCTCTCTCCTTCAATACTTTTTTTTTTTTAATATGGTTTATTATGACGGTTGGTTGGAGTGATAAGTATTATGTATGTGAATAAGACAGAGAAGAGGACGAGAAGGTGTAGACGCGCTTCCACTAGGCACTAACCACAAAAAGGTCGTTGTCGCCTTCGTCTTTTGAGCAGAAGCTGTCTGTTGCGGGGTGGATGGGAAATTCCGACGCAAGGCTGTGGAAGTATCTCTCTCCCTTTCGTGACGACGGTTTCCGGGAAGCAGTATCAGTCGCGGTTATATATATATATATGTATATGCTTGTTTCTGGCAC
The DNA here is from genome assembly GCA_037177275.1 of Acacia concinna. Classification (NCBI taxonomy): domain Eukaryota; kingdom Viridiplantae; phylum Streptophyta; class Magnoliopsida; order Fabales; family Fabaceae; genus Acacia; species Acacia concinna. The sequence goes on from JBAGKO010195155.1 coordinate 14,425, forward strand.
CAACAACGGAAAAAAGAAAGAAAGAAAGAAATCTCACGTTATCTGATTTTCTTTTATTGTTTCAGATTGAGCGAACAGAAGAAAGAAGTTAATAGCCATGGCAGAGGGTACTGCAAA
>JBAGKO010195173.1:0-14540 GCA_037177275.1 Acacia concinna
AAATCACAAATAAGCAAATTATATTGATAACAAAATTTGTTTAAAGACAATAAATGAACTGGACTATCTAATTTTACTTTCCTCGCTGTTACTGTACTAGTTGTTTCTTATCTTAGACCAAACGCCGTTGACTTTTTATTTTCCCCCAGTGGAATAAAAAAAAAGTTGTTGAGAGAATTTTACAGGCATGAGATTCAGCCTAAAGGCAATCATGAAACAACACGAGACTTTTAATTCATAATAAGACTATTTTAATTAACAACACTAGCACAACAACTCACAGCGCAAATATGTAATACTTAAATTATTTTGGTGTTATTAGTTGAAATAGTCTTATTATGAATTAAAAGCCTCGTATTATTAAAATTTAGTGGCATTTTCGTAATTACAGGAAAAAAAATTACAAAAGGCCTGATTTATAATTTTTGAATTTCGTAACTCTGATATGTCCTTTACCTATTTTCCTGATATTTTTTTGAGATATTCCCTTTTTTAATTGTATGTACTTTCTCGTGTCGTATATATTAGGCTCTTTCTTCATCATTTGGTGCTCCTGTATATAAGCAAAGCAATATATATTCCCTCTAATTTTGAATATAAGAGTTGGTAGAAGGGTTATTCTCATCATAAATATAATACCTCCCAAACTTATAATTTTATAGGAGAATTGCAATTTGATCACAATGAAAAAAATTTACGATAAAACGATCCGCGAAATCGTATATTTACAAAAAAAAAATCCAGTAAAGTTGTGAATGTTTAACATAGAGTTCATAACATGGAGTTGTCATTAACAACTCTATGTTAAGCATTGACAACTTTACTAGACTTTTGTACAAATACGCGATTTCGTTGAACCATTTTGTCATAAATTTCCTTTATTAAGACCCAATTGCAATTCTCCCTAATTTTATTCATGAAACGTCCTTATTGATTGTATCGTATTTATTAAGATGATTTTTCTCTTAAGGGAGTATTATCTAAGGCAAATAACTAAAGAGAAATACTTATATATTAGGGTTAAGGGCTAAATTTGCCCTAAAAGTATTGTCTAATGAGTGATTTTGTCCCGGAAGTATGATTTGGGGTAATTTTACCTCTACCGTCAGTTGATTTTCAGTTAACCGTTAGTTCACCACATATGTTGAATTGATAGTTCACAGGTCATCCACTATATTTTTGCTAAGGTGAAGATTTGTTCTGGAAGTTTTAAATCTATTAATTTTAACTGTTAGTTGACCAAATATGTTTAACTGGTAGTCCGCATGTCATCTATTTTATTTTTGTTAAAGTAAAAATTTGTCTTAGAAATCCATCCGTCATCTAGTTTTTCTTTTTTAAAGTTAGATTTAAAAGTTCTTATACAAATCTTCACCTAAACAAAACTACACTGGATGACATGTGGACTGTCAGCATAACATATTTAGTCAACTGACGACAGGGGAAAAATCGCCTCTCAGGCAATACTTCTGAAGCAAATTTAGCATTTAGCCCTATATATTATGATAGTACCGTGCCATCTAAACTCTATTCAATGAAAACATGACAACTCATACTATTTTAATTATATTTGGATGATGACTCATGAAAAAATTTAACTTTTATCTTGTTTTTAAGAATAAACATTTTAATTTGAAAAAAAACTATAACAAAATTATCAACTAATATTTTTTCTAAACAAATAAGGTAATATTTAAAGCTTTGGAAAAAATACAAATAAATACCCTATAAACATTAAAAGCTTTGAAAGATGACTCAAATTTGATAAATGATAAATGAGGGGTTCTAACCAAAACTCAACAGAGAATGATTAAAACTGAGCAGACAATGACTAAAACTTAACAAAGAATTACTAAAACTGACCAATTTTATACCCCTTATTTGTCATTTATCAAATTTAAATAATCTTTCAAAGTTTTTAATATTTATAAAGTATTTATTTATCTTTCTCCCTAAAATTTTTCAAATGACTCATCAGTTAAATATGATTAAAAAATATGAGTTGTTAAGTTTTTGTTCGATAGAATTTAGATGACATGATACTCTTAAAGCGTGTAAGTATTTCTCAAAGAGTACTTTAGTGAAATCAATACAATACTTTTTTTTTACAAATAACTAAATTAATTAATTATTACAAATTATTTATTCATATTTTATATTTAAGATAAGAGGTAAATATCATGGAAGCTTTTTTTTTAAATAAAAAAAACCATACTTTGAAATGGTAAATAAAATATTTCTGACTTTTGGAAAAATTCTAAAAATTTATGTTTTTTTAAAAATTATTTTAATGATTTAACTGTATTTTTTATTTTTTTTAAAAAAAACACTTATGTGTAATTGAAGCACTTGCACTACTACCTTACCCTTTTTTTTTTTGGTTATGGGTATTGATGATCTTTTTTTTTTTAAGAAAAAAGAACAAAGTCAATACTATAGGCAGAGATTCCGAAGCCCATTTTGTTTCATAGTAAAACACAACACGCGCTCCAAAGAAGGCGCTAGGCATTGATGCTTCATGCTTCACGTGGAAGAGAGAGAGAAAAGAGGGAAGTGAATAGTGTGGCTTATAACACGCCGGGCCCCACAAATATCTGATTGTTATGCTGACTGTGCTGTCCCCTGATGCCTAAATGGATAGGATAAATGTCACTCCTCCAAATAAATATCTCACCCTTCCCCATTTTTTATTACAATTATATTATATATGCAACAAAATACTAAATGCATGCACTTTTAGTGAGATTTAAATATTGATTCGTAATTACTAGCAATCTCCACTAAATCAAACTAATTAGTGGATTTTTTTCCCTGGAGGCATATATAAATATCTTTCTATTAAAGATAACTCTATTCAAAACATTGTTGGATGTTATAAAAATGAAAACATTTTTTTAATATTTTTAGTTTTAAATATAAGATATATTTCATTTTTTATAGAGATTAAAAAAATAAATAAGTTATTTAATCAAATCATATATAGTTTATTATTATATCATATATTAGTTTATAAATCAGGAAAAATAATTTTAAAAAAGATATTTTAAATGCTTTAAACTAATTTAATTAACTAATTTAAAATTCTCTAAAAAAATCAATAAAATCTTATATTAACTAAGAGAACTAGTATACACTATATGAGTACAAATGATATGTAATCAACTAAACATCGCTAGGTTCCATTACATTCCCAACAATTCTTTGGGTCCGTCGGCCACATAAATATTGAGTTGTGATGTACCACCCTAATCCTTATTATAAATAACCAAAAAAATTGCTCTTTAATATACTCGTAAGTCCATTTTTAAATTATTAAATGACATTATTTTAATTTTTCCATTAATTAAAGAATAAGAGAGAAGAAAAGTTTGAAAGAATAACATTCACATATGTGAGGCTAAAGTTGTCAATTGGACCTTTAATTAGTGGCTTAACTAATTCTTCTTAGTGTATGATAATTAGTTAGAAATAATTTATAATACATACCAGAATAATATGATTAATAAGTTAACTCTTTAAGAATTTTTGTTTGAAATCATGATTTAAATCTCCAAAATCAACTTTTCAATCATAAGTTAGAGTGTACAAAGTAAATATATGAAAGGATTTTTAGAGCGTTTTGTATAAATATGTTTATAATAAGCAACTCCAAATAAATATAAGGATGAACTTGTTTTAGTTCAATTTAAAATTGCATAATTAAATAAGCTAATCTTTTTTCTTTATTTAATTAAGAGCATCTGCAAGTCACTTTAAACTTGAGACAAATCATAGTTATGCTTGAAACTAAAAAAGTTTTTATCTCTCTTTAAAAATGGGAAAGAGGGCAATAAAGTCCAAGACAAACATATTAACTTAAAAGAGACATTTGAGATAATATGTTGAGAGGAGAAAAGACCTGAATACCCTATCTTTTTTTTAGCACATGCATGTAGAGAAGAGAGAAATTCAAAATTTGCTTAAGTACTGTTCACTTAGTTATAGAAATTTTAACAACTTATCATGCAATTGTGTCAATTTCGTAAGCACGTTTTTACATCTTCTCAAATCGGATACTGTTCACTACATTATAGAAATTTTAACAATTTATCAGGCCATGATGACAACTTCGTAAACACGTTTTGACAACTTTTCAGGCCGTGTATTGTACATTCAACCATAGAAATGTTAACAATTTATCAAGCTGTGATAACAACTACGTAAGCACGTTTTAAAAATTTGTAATGCATGTTTAGATGGATTTGTCATAACATGCATTATAAGTTGTCAAAACGTGCTTATAAAATTGCCATCACGGCTTAATAATTAAGTTGTTAAAATTTTTATAATTGAGTGAACAATACCCGCACGATTTTCAAATTTTGAATTTCTCTCTCATTTGACATGTATATGTTGAAAGGATAAGGGTATGTATGTCATTTCTCTTCTCAACTTATTATCCCAAAAGTTATTTGAGATTTTTTTTTGTGAGAATCTAAATTAGTGAGATTTTTGAGTTAATATGTTTAATCTTTGGGACTTTATTAACATTTTCTCTTAAAAATGCACTTGTTTAGGAAATAAATTAATTTTTGCGTTAGATTAAAAAAAAATAGAAATTTGAAATGAATAATGCAAACGGATAAGGCAGAACACAAGGGTCACGTACTTTTTGTTTCTATGCCCTGCAAACGCATCGCTCAAGACAAAACTGTCCCGGAAGCACTCAGCTTCTGCAAATCGTCCACGTGTCCAGGTCCGTACACCCTCATGCACCCAGGTCACTTTCAGATACCTCGCTTTAATGCTCTGGGGATTGGATTCTCCTTACACTTCGGGTCCTCTTTCCCTCCACAAAAAATTTTATCCTCCCCAGGAATCTCTCACCTTACAGTCACACACGAGACACAACACAACACAACACAACACAACACGTTCCTACTCTAGTCTTCATATATTTCATATTTCCAGTGACATACAATACAATTTCCATTCACATCCTCACTAATCAAATATTGCTCCAATGCTATACTTAGGAGTGGTTTGAATTAGGGGTATATATAATTAAGCTACCTTTTAACCATTTAACGTAATTTATAGTATACCAAGTACATATATGAGATAAATTTTACACCCATTTATGTTAACATGCTTTCTAAATGCTAGCTTAAATAGATGCCTATAAGATGAATAAAATAAGGGGAAGAATGTGTAATAAATTATTAATTGAAATAGTATTAGTGATGAGTGAGAGATAATTAATATAAAAGTATATATTGAATAGAAGCATAAAAAGTATATATTGGATTTGGAGGGTACTTACTATTGGTATGCTTTGTAATCTTAGAATTGGAGGTACTCCTCATGGGTTTTATTGTCCATTATTTATCACCCCTCCCTTCGTTTTTAATTATGAGAGACATTTAATTAAATCTGATGGTTCAAAATGACGGTTAATAATAATAACTTTTCTAAAATTATTAAGTTTTTTTTATTAAAATACCCTTATTTATAAGGAGATGAGAAATAATAGAGAAAATATAAAAATTATTATAATAAAAAAGGTTGTGGCTAAGATAGAATAATAAAAATGATAAAAATAAGAGAAATAAAAATAATTGTGTGAGAGACAAATTGTATGGTGAAAAGATAGGGAGTAAAATATTCCTTTTTATGATATACTATAAGCATTTTGGAGGTTGAGGAGATTTAATACATTTGCATTCAATAAAATAATTAAATAAAGGTAAAATTAAAAATCAAAACATTTTGTAAACGTTTATTATATTTTAATACGAAGCATGTTGATATTTTCAAAACTAATATGTTTTTGGCGGACAATTTAAATTATGTCCTTGAATTAACAGTGTGACATTTGTTTATTATAATTTAATATTGTGGGACTATCTTAAGTCTACGTTTCGATTAGTTTTTAAAAATAGTTTTTACGAATTCTAAGATAGACATGTGAGAGAAGTTTTATCTCAATTTATATAAATATAAGTTTAAAACCTAAATTTGGGAGGTTTTTTAAGATAGCCTTTGTGTTCAATCTATTACAAGATTATGTCAATAAATACCTCATGTCGTTGGTGCTGTGTCACAATCAGTAGTTGATTTTTAAATAAAGTAACTTGGGAATTTGTGATTAGGGAGAGTAACTTAGGATCTAGCAGAATTTTAATTAGAGACTAAATAAGAGAATTAATATTAGAGCAGTCTATGAATAAGTAAATTTGTCATATGAATAAGAAAAATGCTTATTGATATGGCACATTTACTTGTTCATGGACTGTTTTGATATTAATTCCTTTATTTAGTCTTCTACTGAGATTCCCCCTACTTTTTAAATCCATTTAAAATTTTGTTGAAGTTAAAATTTCAAATAAGAACCCACGGAACATATCAAAATCGCTTAATTCTTATGAAGTTTTTTTTTTTAAAAAAAAAACAGTCTTATGAAGTTCACATATACTATTCTAGAGTTATATTTGTTACCATTAAATAGTTTTTGTTTCACTACTATAGATTTGAGTATATATGACATTCTATATACCGCGGTTATTGAATCCACCACCATATATAGAAAAATAGAATTAATGCAGAAAAATATATGACGGTTTGTTTGTAAATGTGTTATATATTATAAACAATTATATGACGATTGTTTAATTTAGTCACTATATAAAATATCAATATATATATATGGCAATTTTTATATTAGAACTATGATATATGTAGGATATATATATAACGGTTGTTAACAAATAAACTACTAAATATTCTATATATGACGGTTTTATTAATATAACTGTCATATATATGCTTTAAAAACTTTGAATCTGAATCCTATTTTTACAATTTCAAACTTTCCTCCAATTCGCGGTGCTCTGTTTGAACTTCTCCAACTACTGTTTTTCGCTATACCCACAACTATTTTCCTCCATTGTTGCCGAAATCTTGTTTACCGTCCGTCCTATCATCGTCATCGCCTTTAATGCTTTGTTGAGTTCATCATTAGTGGTTGTTCGCAACTTTTGTCCCACTTGTCATAGACGCGCTTATGCAATCGCCTAACATATTAACTCCAAATCACTAGTAGGTTTAAAACTTCTTCCCTTATAATTGATTAGAACCATTGGCTGGTTGTATGTTTGTCATTATTTGGTTCTCAATTTTTGATTAGTTGTAGACATTAATCAGTTCCCCACACCAATTATCTGTAACGTACGTTTCTAAAAAATCTTAGTTGGCTTCCCTATTTCTTTTGTGTAATAATTTATTAGAACAATTGGTTGGTTGTATCTTGCTTTGCAAGTTATTATTATATGAATTGGCATGTATGATTATTATAGTGGCAAAAATGAGATATGTTATTATATATATCTGTGGTTTTAGAATTTTGTGCTAGCTATGTAGGCAAAACCAAATTCTCTATTGCATGCAATTTTATATTGTTCAGTTGTGTGGTTTTGAAATTCTCTTTTTTACTAAAGTAATTAGTTTAATATAGGTTAATTGATATGGTCGTGGGTGATAATAGATTAAGTAGTGCTGGGATCCATGATAATCAACTCAACCCAATGAATTCCCAACAAGCTGTTGATAGAGATGCACGACAAATGAGAAGGGAAGATGAAGCTTTAAGGAAGGGCCTTGTGGTGATGAGTAAGATACATAAGGCAAAGAGAAACGAGAAGAAACTTGACATTAGACAGAATAAGAAAGCCCAATTTGTGTGTCATGACAACTTCATTAGCTACCTCGGGTATGTGACCAAATGCAACGTGTCTATCACTTTGATCACCTGGAAGCAAGCAACCAATAAGATGAAGAATGATGCGTGGTGTAACATCCTGGAATTTTTTGTAGGCCGAAAAAGGGGTATTTTGGCCAAAATAGTGTTTTTTGGTCAGATCAAGAGTCGTGCCCTGATATTTTTTTAGGCTAAGATGAGGTATTCCAGATGAACCAAAGGCCTTAGTATGTAGAGGACTAAAATATCTCACAATAATTGAGGTGAAACTCAAGGAATGACCTATGTACAAAGAGAAAAAGTCCCTCAAAGTTTTGGGTCAAAATGCGAACAAGTCCGAGATCCCCGAAAGCTCCCATAATGGTCTCGCATATGGTATATGGCATCCAGAATAATATAGAGCGATTAGAATAATTTTTGGAGGTCCGAGGAAAATTTTCGAGATCTGCAAATATTTTAGCCGGACTGAGTCCTTGGCCATAACAGAGATTTTGAGATCTCAATGTTTTGGAAAGGGACTTGAGAGCATTAGTATGTTATTTTGAAAGAATTATAAAGTTAGTTAGAGGCCAAGAAAAAGTCCAAAAATATCAATTGAAATTGCTAAAATTGGCTAATTGTCGAAAAATGAACTTTTTGAGAGATTTATTCTAGGAGTTCTAGACATCCAAAAATTATAAAATTTTAACAGTATCCTCCTAGTATTTTTATGAATTTACTGTTAATTGTTCATAATTTTTGGATGACTACAGAATTTACTAGAATTTTCCAATTTTTCGGGCCGATAAGACAAAATTATAGGTATAATTTGATATTGATAGACCCCTGGGCCCCACAAAACGTGGCTGCACTCTTTCTTAACCAAGAAGGCAGCTGGAAACTTATGGAAGGGTATGAGATGGTGTGGAAGGGACAAGTGTCAAAAAAGTCAATTTTTCAAGAAAATTACACTTAAAGATTCAATAAATATTTGCATTTTGACCCCTCTTCCCTCCCTATAAATAAGATCCCCCTTCTTCCCATTTTCTTCACCTTAAAACGTGCTCCCCTCCTCTCATAAGGTGCTCTCCCACCCTCTCTTAAAAGAAGCCTCTTCCAGTGAGAATTCTGGCAGTTCTAGCCCAGTCTTCGGTCCAAGTAAGTTCTAGATCCCTCTCTCTTGTGAATTCCTTTATTTTCCAGCAATTATTAGAATAGTTATGAGGAGGTTCTATCCAATTGAGCATGCCTAGATAGTGAACCTAAGAGGAGGTTCTGTCCAATTATTTAAGGCCAAAACAAGCATTCCTAAAAGGAAGTACTGCATAATTGTTCCGGACCAGGATAGCCTTTCCTAGGGGGAGGTGTTATCCGACTGTTCCGGACTAAGATAGCCTTTCCTAAAGGGAGCTGTTGTCCAATGGTCCCAGACTAAGATAGCATTTCTTAAGGGGATGTGATGTCCGTCTGTCTCGGACAGAACTAGGAATTTCTAAGGCGAGGTGCTGCCCAGCAGTCGGGAGGTCCAGTAGGCACATCTAAGGGGACCCGGGCTATACAAGGTGGTCAGCAGAGGGGTACAGATAAGGGATGGATGCGGTATAGGAAGGGGAAGCACCTGATCCAGGTAGTAGAGAACCAGGACCCTGGGGGATACATGAATAGAAATTATTGTGGTTTGTATAGGTGTAACAGAGAGGCATACCAGTAATCCAGCAGCACCAGAAACAGCAAAACAAAGCCCGTACACCATGCAAGGAGTATATGGTAGCAAGAATCTCTACCCTTAGCCTGTATTGCTTTGTGTTGTCTGTTGTTTATTGTATGCTTGTATGCTGTATTCTGGTTGTATTAGCCTGTATGCATGAGAAGTATGACTCCCTGTTTATGCATTGGTTGTTTGTTTGTGTTTGGGTTGAGTCACGTGCAGGCTCCCAGTACACAGTATATGCTGTGAGAGAGGACACTAGAGGTAAAATATGAGCATTGCTTATAGCATGACATGCATTACATTACATGGTTTTTGGTTATGATTTTGCTATTGAGGTTTCCCAAGAAACCTTACCCTCTTCACAATGCAGGTGGAAGTTCGGAAAGAGGCAGGACAAGGGAACGAGCTTAGAGATAAAGTTATATTTTCCTATTTTTTGGCATGTAATCATGAATAATATGATCAATGTATCTTATGGATTCTGATTTTGTGTCTCTGTTAATGAGAAAAGTTGTTCTGCAGCTATGTGTGTGTCAAAATTTTTAATTTCGCTGTTTCGACATACGGACACGTCAGTGGTTCCAAAGGCGACTGTAAGGTAAGGTAAGGGTCCCAAAAAGTGGAATGTTACATGTGGACTGCTGTTTCAGTAAGATATATCTATGGTTAGTTAATGATTTTATTGTCCTCACTTTTCTTGATAATTATTAACAAATATGATTTTCTTCTTATTTGTAATCCGCCTTCAATATAAGTCAGGAGAAGTACCAATTTGTGTGGGGGAAGAGCGAGAAAATCATGCGCTCCTTCTACTCATTTTTTAAGAAGAAATATTTAACGGAACCTAACTCTATTAATGCTCAGTGATTTTGACCCTAATAAAGGACGTTGTCAAACCAGTAGAGTGGGCCAAGTTTGTCAGGGTACGACACACTCCAGAGTTCAAGGTAAGCCATCCTCTTATAGTTTACTAGTTTGTGTTTTAAGAAAAGTAAATTATACCACAAGTATTATATATAATAAATTTTTTGTTATTTGTTTCCTCAGGTACTAAGTACGATAAATCGTGTGAGGGTAAAGAATAATGATTACCTCTTCTATGGAGGTCACAAAGGGTATACTAACATCGAGCAGGAGATGTTAGAACAGGGGGAGTATTCTTCAGATGTGACCATTCGCCGTTTAGAGTCGTGGGCTACTGCATGGCAAGATTGTAAATCCTCATGTTCAGGAGATTGCAACAAAATTGGTAGGCGGTGTTGATTTTGATTCAATAATAATATACGTATGGTTTTGATAGCATTTTCAATAATAATGTGCTTATATAGTGCGTCTGAATATTCTTACAAGATAGCTTCAGTCAAGAAATTTGGGAAGGCAACTGTTCGGAGGATGAGGGTGTGTTGGAACTTAATCTAGGCCGTGACTACGATGGTTGGTATAAGGATGTCAGTTATGGAGTTAGCAAAAAACAATACATTGGGAAGTAGAAGAAGCCGCCTAAACAAAGAGATGAAATTGTGTCACTAAGGGCCATAACCAAGAATATCTAGAGACAGATCCTAGCACAACAAGAAATAATTAAACAGTATGTCTACCGAGGCAAAGTGGAGAGGTAGGTGGGTGCTACGCACCACACCTCAAGTGCCAAAGATAATTGTAATTCGATCGCCCCATCACAAATTTTACCTAAAGTAGCATTTGCTTTAAATATGTGTTATTCATTTATCTAAACTTAATTGTTTTATTCTATTGGTTCAGGGTGAGGTGGATGTTAAATGTCTAGCCACTAGTCCCTTATGGTGTAGAGGTGCGTATAGTTGCTACTGGCCGCATGACAAGGTAATGTTGCATATGGCACTTGAACCTGCCTACATCCTTCCAGTTTCAACAATAGATGCTACTATTGTGGAAGGAGCAGTAGGGGGTTTTGTCGTGTGGTCAGAGCACCTTATCACCGTCCCTGCACACAAAATGAAATCAAAGGTTTACGTTTTTTTGTGTTTATTTTTATATATAGTATATTGTTTTCCTAACTTCTATTGTTTGTTTAGTCGATGAGGAGAAAGAGCAATTTAGGTGCTCAGTTTGCCATTGATTCAGTGTCTAACATGCCAACGCCAGTTACCTCGGCAACACCTACGATGAACCCTGTTGTGGCTCCAACCTCGACTGAGCCTTTACAAGTATTGCCTGTGCAAACTCTTGTTCCTTTACCTCCCCTGCTGCTTGTTTCCAATATGTAGTATTTATCTTTAAGGATACAAGATAACATTTTTGCTGAAAACGACCCTCTACAGCATAAGTACATAAAAATAGTCACCTTTGAGGACGAGGTGTACGCTACAAGCAACGTTGCCGAGGTTATCACTCAAGCTTTAGTAAATGAAGTTCTCACCACAAGTATGGCTTCCTCTACTTTGGTTGGCCTTTATAACCGACGTGTCTTCCACTGTGTAAATCAATGGTCACCTTTGAGGACGAGGCGTACGTTACAAGCAGCGTTGCCAAGGTTATTACTCAAGCTTTAGTAAATGAAGTCCTCACCACAAGTATGGCTTCCTCCACTTTGGTTGGCCTTTATAACTGTCGTGTCTTCCACTGTGTAAATTAATAGTTATATATACGCTACATTTGACACACACACTTATTTTTCTTTGCTATTAGGTACCTTTATAGAGAGTTTGTGGCTTGCCAAAAGCTCCAAGACACGTTTTTCTTCCTAAATCACAATGGATACTCTAGGTGCTTGACACAAAGGCCACCGAGCTCCAACTTGTAGAGACAAAGGCAAGGGAACTTGGCGGATATTGTTATCACAAGAGCATCAGATAATAGGGATAGTATTTTCTTAGTGTCGTATTTCCAGGGGTAACTACGTACATATATAGTTTTGTTTCTTCAATTATTTACATGTATATATGTTTTCTTATGTGTGTTTTTCAATCTCTCAACATATATATGAATGCAGGGGTCATTGGATGCTTAATGTGCTGAATCCCTTCAAACAGAGGATTTAAAACTTTGATTCGCAACATGAGGACCCAGACAATCGACCACAATGGTCGATGTGTTCAATAATAAGTAAGTTCATCATATCATACCACTAGCTCGTAACTAACACACACACACACACATGTACATTTGCTTTAATTTAATTATTTTCTATATATATTGCAATAATAGTTTGATAACTTCTTGTTGCAAATTATGTCTATGTTAGGGTGCTTTTGTATTATACCTCCAACAAAGGCATATGTTGCAGTTTGTCATTGTATGTATCAAATGTGGCCTCTGCCCTGAAGTGGAAGAAAGTTCAGGTATGTATAGTAGTAATATAATTTACTAAAAAATATGGCCATAGATTTAATTTACCTAAACCACTAGAGATTGATACGTTCATTAATGATTATATTATATAATTTACTTATAGTGTTCGATATAGCCGAATGGTAGCAATTATTGTGGGTACTATTTTATGAAATATATGAAGGATATAGTCATGCACTCACCTAACTTCATTAAATCCACGGTATGTATTTGATGTGTACACACACACATATATATATGTGCATGTAGTGTAGAAGCAGAGATTAGACTCTAGGTAGCTAATTTCCTACCCCTAGCTAGCTAGGCTTTTCAATTCATTAATTTAACTTGTTTTTAATTTCCATGCAATACTTTGGCGATGCCTACTGTGATGAGTATTCGAGCCAGTAAATTGTAGGACTCGTTGAAGAGTTGGCCATGACTATTCACCAGTAGTGGGTGGTAGCGCAGTCTAGCTAGCTAGCTAAGTAATTGTATATATTAAGAGTTGATTTGTAAGTTTAATTTATTACCTAGAGCTTGTTCTGTTGAAACGTACTTCAATTCCATGCATCTGTATATATATATATGTATATATATAGTTATTTTTTTGCTTAGCTTGATCTATGCATTTTCATTATGCATATATTATATATACATATCTCTGATACATATGATAATTATCTGATAAATTGCTCTTCTGCTCTTTAATTTAGTTTGCTGCTATATATGCTAGCTAGCAACATATATATATATATATATGCATATATGTACATATATGAGCCTCAGGAAAAATGAGCCCTGTTTTTTTTTTTAGAAAAAAATTGTCTAAATATATGACGGTTGTTTTAAAACAATCGTCATATATAATGATACATTTTTTTTCGATAAGATATATAATGATATATTACAATCTTTAACGAACAACTGTCATATATGGTTTTGACATATATTACGGTTTAACTAATAATCATCATATATATGTAATTTACGGATGACGTTTATAGTTTACAAATGTCACATATTCAGTTCAATATATGGCAGTTTTATAATCACTATAATATATATATAGTGAAGAAATATATGGCGGTTAATATAAAAAAAATCATCATATATACTCAAATATATAGTAGTGTTTCTTTTGCATATCAAAGATATTTTAGATGATTTCATTAGAAAAATTTAATTTCAAACTAGTTTTTAAAACTTCACAATGATTAAGCCATTTTAGAGTGATAAGAGTGGAATATTTCTTTTATCAATATTTCTTTATTTAATTCCTATATGTATAATTTCTTTTGTTTGGCAACATTATTAAACCCAAACCAGCCTTTAAGTGGTCACGGTATAATGGATCAGCTTGCAAATAACCTGAGAACCACACAAATGAGAATAAAAAGACAAATAGTTTAAATTCTTATCATACCATTGAAATATTAAATATTAATCTAAAACTCTGAATAATCCTTTACAAAATAATCAAATACTTATCCAAAATTCTTAACAATTGATTTGATATATTGATATCATAGTATCAAACTATCATTTAATGAAACTAAAATAAATGATCACTAAACATTCTTCCTAATAAAATATCCAAATATTTATATACACAATCCTTTAATAACGCAACTCACAATCCTCAATCCCATAATTATCATTAATTTAAACCAATATTGCATTATACTCCCTCCGGTCCTAATTATAAGGACCTTTTGGAGAATCCTGAGAAAGTCCTAAGAAAGCTAATTACATTACTTAATCATATCATATATTATGTTTTATTATATTATATATTAGTTCATA
>JBAGKO010195183.1:0-14538 GCA_037177275.1 Acacia concinna
ATAAATTTAAAAAATGTTATGTTTTAAGGTAAAAATAAAAGTGTGCTATTTAATTTTTTTTAGATATACTTACAGTAGGTAAATTAATCTAGTTAAGAAAAAAACATTACAAGTAAATAGGCTGGCGGCTAGGAAAAATCCAGTAATAGATTAGCAACAAGCATAAAAACAAAAAAGTAATAGGTTGTTGTTGGCAAGTGGTGTGAAATGAGAGGGCATGAGGTTTAAGGAAATTTTTCGATAAAATCTACACAACTCTAAAAAGAAATTTTAAGAGGAAAATGGGGGTGTGGGACCTCCCTCCCCCATTTTCCCTTACGTCCAAGTAAGGGAAAACCTTTTCCCTTCCATATTTTTCCTCCAATTTTTATTTCCTTTTTAATTTTCTCTCAACCCAAGCAAATCATAAAGAAGGAAAAAGAAAATAACAGAAAAAAAAAATCCTATGATGTTTGAGACTCAAGTTTGCTAACATAATAAAAAAGTAATTAAACATAAAAAATAAAAAGAAATAATAATAAAATAAAAACTTCATTGATGATGATTGATCATTAAATAGGAAATAAAAATATAATAAAATATATATATAGATGAAAAAGTATATTTAAAAAAATACTCTTTGATGACATTAGGCTTAAATTAGGAAATTCCTTATAGAAGTTAGAAAATCAAAAAATCAAAGAAAATAAAAAAGATATATCTTTAGATTAGGAAATTACCTGTGGGAATAAATTAAAAAATAATAAATACAAAAATCTATTAGAAAGTTTCCTTAAAAAAATATCTCCTTGATTAGGCTGTAAAAAAGCTTCCATTAGCAAAAGATTTGAAAATTCAAAAAGGGGGAGCATTTATGAAGGAAACTCTAATTTGAATCTATAAATATGAGAGCAAGGGTTGAAACAGGACACAGACAGAAAAAATTAGGGGAGAAGAAAAGGTAGAAATTTGAAGAGTGAAAAGACAAGCAAATGAAGATAGAATAGACAACAAAATTTTGAGAGAAAATATGTGGGAGTGAGAAGACACAGAAATTTGAGAAGAATAGATAACAGAATTTTGAGAGAAAATAGGTGGGAGTGAAAGGACATAGAAATTTGAGAACTATAAGTGTTGTTTTTCCTCATGCTCTTAAGGGAAGTCGGTGCTATTATGGTAGGGTGTCACACATGTGATGCTTCAACAACGATGACTAGATGAAGGAATGTGAGCATGGAATCATTTGATATTGTTTTTGTTTATTTTCATTTTTTTCTTCTAATTATTTCTTTTCTTTTCTCTTTAATACTCAAGGAAGGCCAGTATTTTATGATTGGGCTCATCTTTGCAAGCATTAGTACTAATGGCTAGAGGGCACAGTGCAACGTGATTTAGATTCTTGTTGTTTAACTTTATCCTTCATTTATTTTTCTCACTTCCTTAATATTTTCCTTTCCCTTTGTGTATGTTGACTCCTCCTATTAATTTCACATCTTACACTTGTTATTAGAATGTTATATTGTCATTACAATGATCTCATTGCATTGGTGTGGAAATCATATGCCTAGTAGCATGTGTATACTATATAGACTAAAAGATAAAGAGGCATGCATATTTTCTTTCTTAGTTTGATATTTGTTGGTAGAAGAATGAACTTTAATTCTCCACCCATTCTTTGCTTTCCTGTCAGTTCGAACCTTAGATTATCTGGATAAATGCATAATGCGTTAACCAAATGGTTAGAAGTTGCTTTGGCATTCTCCTCCCATTCTATTTTGCTTCTTGATTAATTGATGGATTTAACATGTCTTATGAATGAAAATAAGATGAAAAACACCCATTTTATGAGAAATATAAATAAAAATATTTTCAAATGATTTTTTATCGTTAGAGGTTTTTAGAGCCTCATCAGATAGAAAGTGATTATTCTTTCGTGTGAGATTATGGGAATATCCTTAGGAAGCTTGATTCAAAAATAATAAAAAATACAAACCAAATAAAAAAACATTTTTTTCAAATAAATTAAAGGAGCTTTTCTCTAAAAGATATAAACCTATTGACACGCATGTCTACCATCGAACTACGAGGGCTTTGATCCTTCTAAATGGTGCGTAAACCCTATGGCCCTGTTTGGTACATGGCTTAAGTTTTGACGGAGTGGGAGAATGATTGGGATAGGGAAAGGGACTGAGACTGAGATTGGGATAGGGATTGTGATTGGACTATTAAATTATGTTTGGTAGCAAGTAAGATTTAGTAGTAATATTATCATTCATTTTACTTATAATATAACATAATTTATGAAAGTACAATAATATCTTTGTTTAATCATACACTTCCTAACTATATCTTCTTTGTAACCAGTCGTTCCAACACTGGAGGGTTTGATATTATTTTTAGATTTTATTTTTTTATCTAACTCACAATATGTTGGATTAATTATGCAAAAAATGTAGGAAATTCTATATTTGTATTAGAGAAAAAAAAAATTTTATATATGATGATATTTGGTATAGATATTTAATTATATCAATTCAAACATAATTATAATATCTTATATTTATATTTATAAGATAGATGTGATATAAATAAATATAAAATTATTAACAATATTTAATAAGTCAGGTTGAGATTTCATTTACATAAAAATTTAATATTTTTCAAAAATATAAAAAACGTTAATAAAAAAGTATATTTTTTAATTCATAGATAACTGAATACATGGATGATATTCTTAAAGATTATTCACCAAATTGGAAAAAATAATTAACAAAAAAATTTAACAGAAACAAAAATTATAAATCGTACTCTACGCAATGAAAAATTTCATGTCAATGTAGAAGAAAAATATATTATAAAGAACGGGAGAGATAAGGGGTGGGTACTATCAGTAAAGATCGGAGATCGAAGAGAAAAGAAAACATGACTAATTAAAGACGGAGAAGGCGATAAGAGATGCTGTTGATGAAGATGAGTATAGAAAAGTGAGAGAAGTTGAGCGGTAATGCGAAGAATAAGATGTGAATATTTTAGTCTAAAAATTATTATAAACAGGGACAATTTGTCCCAACATTTTTCAAATCCTTGTATTACTTCTCCAATACCAGGGGTGGGAGTGGTTTTGCATTAATCCCACTTTCGTAGGATTTGTAATCCTTAGGGATTCCCTGCCTCTTATATCAAACAATACAATTTACCTAATCCCTATCTCTACCCTTAATGCCTCGTACCAAACAGGGCCTAGGGTTTGTTCCTAAGTCAAGCCCAACCATTATAAATAAAACATTTTTCCTTTTATTTTCATTTTATTTTTTAAATTGTAAATATTTTATTTATTTATTTATTTTGGGTAACTAAAATAAATTCAAAGGCCATAATTACTTTGATATAATTAACTAAGGGGTAACCATTTTTATGAACGGGTGTTGTGGGGTGCTTAATACTTTCTCCACGCACAATCAACTTTTGAACCCTAAGTGATTTTTGTAAACCATTTTGTGATTTTTAAAAAGTTTCCAAAATTATCTCCTTTCTTATAAATTTTGATGGTGGCTCTAATTATTTTCTAAATTTCAAGCACTACAGGTATAGATATTGGAGTCACCAAGCTGTAGTGCCTGGAATTTGGAAAAACAAATGGAGTCGCCACCATATGTGGTTAACTAACGGTCAATTAATGGCAGGGGTAAATTTGCCCACTTTTAAAACTTTCAAGACGAAATTGAACCAAAAAAAAACTTTTAGGGCAAATACGCTTATACGCAAATGCTTCTAAAGTGAATTTGCACATTAATCCTACTTTTCTTGACATCTAAATTGTTTATATTATTTATTTACAAAAGATGTGTTAGCTTCTAAAGAATGTTTTTTTTTAATTAATCATTTGATTGAAAACATAACCCCTTTATATATACTACCTCCTATCCTAAACATAAAAATAATTTAACTTTTTTAAAAAATCTTAATTAAGCTAACTACATTACATTAAAACATTTAAATTTATTATTTTTCTTCAAATTTTTTGGTCGAACTTACAAACAGATGTATAACATAATGATAAACTATATAAAATATGATTAAATAAATTATTTACTTTTTTATTAAAATTTCTAAAAAAAAATCAATAAAATTTTATATTTAAAATTGAGAGGAGTACTACCATGAGAATAATTTGTGACGGTGCTTCAGGCTAAGTTCTCAAGTGGCAGCCTCACACCCTTTCAACAGCAAAGGTTGCGAGATTAAATTTCAGGCGGACCTGTGTTGGGTGTGTTCTTGGGAAAGGATGTATCAAGTTAGAAGTACTGGATGTGACAACAAAATTAGGCACAAGAGTGCAGGGACCAGGTTTTGCCTTAAGAATCAAAATAATTAATCTCCCTATTTAACTGACTAAAGGAGTAAATGCTTACAACCGATGTTTAAATTTCAATATCGAAAAATTTTAAAACTCCTTAAGTACACTAATTGTTTTTTCCTTATTTAATATTGAAGGGTCTGTCCAGTTCACTGAATATGAGGAAATGTGATGTAATGTAGTGGAATATAATGTAACAATTATTACATAAATTTGTTTAGTTTATTACTGGGAAAAGATGATACACAGGCATATAAACCATTAGTTGTATTACATGAACACGAGAATAGATGTGGATAACACGGCAATAGATAAAAATGCCCTTTCCTATGTGTATATGTATAATGGATTAAAGAATCTATTTTCACCACAGACACGTGTTTAAAAAATTCTGTAATAAAAAAAACACCACCCACTTATATAATAACTAGCTAATTAATTAAATGTATTAATCAAAAAGAAAAAAAATCAATTAAATCCAACTTAATGTCAGAATGCAAATGAGGCATGTACCTTTAACAAATTTCTAATCAAGCTACGAGGCTTAATTAAGGATTCATGAATGTTATAACAGGCCAAAAACCTCTATAGTTAAAAATAGTATTAAATAGGGTGTAAGCCTTATTTTAAGTAGTTTGTTTTGTGTTTTATTTTTCAATAAAATCATTCAACATTAATATGTTAATACTGTCACTTTTGGAAACACTGCTAGCGAATAGTTAGGCCAGCAATTTCATGGCCTCCGCAACCTGCAGAACCCAATTCCTCGTCCTCGAGTAGCTGTGCAGTTCCACCAGTTCATAATTGTGGCCATTTGGATGAAAAACATGTTGAAATTTGACGAGGAAGGAAAAGAGCAATACAAATAAATGTAAGAGACGAAGGACAAGATCCAGAAGGGCTTGCACTGAAACTTTAAAAATCAAAGTCTGAAACAAAAAATGGTGATGGAGGAACGAGAGTAAGAGGGTCTTTGGGGAGAGTGCTGAGAATGCGGCTGGACTTCTACAGGCTAGCAAAACACTAATTCTAATTTATAGGTGCAGTTTGGCGAGCAGCCCGCAACCTGCACAGATATATATAATATATATATATATTTGAAAGAAGGGGATCATTCCTTGTTCTTTAAAAAAAAGAGAGAGACTCAATCTAATACACCCATTTTGTCTCTTTTTCCCACGTATAAAAGGGCCAAGTCCATTATTCACTTACTTTTTTGTTTAACATTTCAAATAGATGGGGCAATTTTTGTTTAAAAAAATTGCGGGCCAACCAATTAACCAACAGGTTGTGCAGGTCGGGTCTGTACCACATTTGAACAGGCTGCAAATATGCCAACCCGCGGGTCCATGGTTTGGACCCTTTTTACTGGTTCTATTTGGGGTTATGGAAGAAGGAAATGAAGAAGCTGCAGTAATTTTTGTAGAGGAAGGGAGCTCACCATGGTTTTCTATTTTTTTTCTTTTTTATTTTAATATATAGGGACATTTTAGTCTTTTAAAAAATTCAAATGTTCTTAATTAGGCCTCTTGGCCCAATTAAAACTTTTTTAAAAGTGTAGACTTAATTTTAAATTTTGATAATTCAAATGATTCTCTTTCATTAAAACTGCCAGTGTATATAATATTTAATGAGGAATTATTGTAACATCCTCATTTTTAATTTAACATTTACATTTTAAAAAAATTACTTATGATAAATGGATTTAACAAGTAATTATGGGAATATAATGGAGAAATAAATAAATAGTTATAAAAAAATATAATGAAAAAATAAAGAAATAAACTGGGGTTACAAAAATAATAATAAAGATAAAGAAATTGATTAAAGGGAAAGAAAAGGAAACAATGTTATATATATACATATAATAATAAAGTTTTTTTTAAAAAAAAAAGATAAAGGGCCAAGCCCTTTACTGTGCACGTGATGGGGAGGGTTATTAAATCAAAGGGAAAACCTATTTGGAAGTATTTACATTTTTCTTTAATTTTTGATTTGATACCTATGTGTTTTTTCTTCCTAATTAAATAGTTTAATTTTATCATGTTAGTACCATTAACTCATCTGTAGGACTAATAATGATAAGAGAGCAAAGTTACAAAAATTAAAAATGTTAACAAAGCAAAATTAATGATTTAATTAGAAGAAAAAAACATATAGGTGTCAAAATAAAAATTTAGTAAAAGTATAGGTACTTCTAAATGGGTAAATCAAATATACCCCACCTTCCTTTATCATTTTTGTGCTATGAGTGATAGAAGGTCTAGAGGCGTCCGATTTCTTCATTTTCCAGTGATGTTCACAAATGTCAGTCAAGGGTTACACTTTGAAAATAAAACTAGTCTAGGGCACATTAAAGAAATACATAATGTATGGGTCTAAAGTTTTTTAAAATACAACTATGACAACCAAATAAAACATTTGTCATTCAACTAAAAATATTACAGAAAACTTCTTTATACACAACATTTGAAGTTTTGTCAATAGGGATGCCTTGCTCACTGATGATCAATACTTTTAGTCCCTCTCTTTGACGGACTCTTGATAGTGTAACATATAAATGACCATGTGTAAATATAGGGTGGAGCATAAATAATCAAACACTCATAAGGCTTTGACCTTGACTTTTATTAATTGTCATTGCCATAGAGAGCATGACTGGGTATTGCCTCCTACACAAAGTGAATGGCAAAGATGCTTCAGATGGTGTGATTGTGAAGCGTGGAATTAAAACTTGCATACCAATATTATTGCCTGTTGTAATCTCTGCTTCAATGACATGCTTCACTAACCTTGTGACAATTAACTTGGTGCCATTACATAGTCCAACAGATTTATCAATATTCCTCGTCAGCATTATTGACGCGCCTACTTTTAGTGCAAGCTTGTGATTAGGTAATCTAGACATAGTAATTGTGTTCAAGAACCCAACTAAATGGATTTCTGCAATAGAACTGGTAACACCATCTTATTTGAAAACACTGTCTGCACTAAAGTAAGTAACTTCTTCTCTTGGAAACTGTGCAAGCATATAATTATTCACTTCATCAACAACAAATAGTGTAGTTGTTAGTATCGCACGATCCCTTAAATAAGACTTATCACCTAAATGATCAATAAAATTTGGATAAGAACTCTTGACAATACAATCCCGTGGATCTATTGAAGGAAATAATAACAAATCTCTAGGGATGGTAGTGATATATATCTTCTCTGTCAGTTTCTAATTCAACATTTCCATCTCCAACAGAAATGATCCAATTTGCAAATTCTGTTATTGCTTCAGTATTACATGCGGAACTACCCCTAGATAATCTCATATTTTTAGTAAGTGTGAAGAGTTTGCATTCTTTCCACAAATAGGCATTCATAGTAGCAAACACAATATCTTCACAAATACTTCTTGGCATGACCGGTAAGATTTGTGAGTTTTCTGTTGAAACAACACAGTTTGATAATAGATTTTATTAAATACTAGCTCATATAATAATTTGTACTTGGCCCAATAGATACACTACTGCAATCTATTGCAGCAACTGATGTAATGGATTCTAACAGTGTCTCCATGAAGATGTTTACATTTTCTACATAAGCCTTATGGTTAAATAAATAAGCTGAACAAAAGGTTCATCAGTGCATAAAATAATTTAAATTTACTTGCTTCATAATTATTGTTCTTGTCAATATGTTTAGAATTTATACTTCTTTTTCGTGTAAGTATTTGAAGTCGCAGAGACTGTGCTACATCATAATTCACTTCTCCTGTAGGTACGTAAATACATTTAAACATAATTAGTCACTCAATATGTTAGCCTAATTTTACTGGGAAATATAGTAATAACATGTTGTATATGAGGATGCAGCTACATATGTAATTAGGCCAGTTAATATTGGTCTATCATATAATAAACGGCAACATATGCAGAAAATAAGCCAGATTAGTACATTTGCTATAAATATAATAAAAAACATTAATTGGACATGAAATTGGAAAATTTAAATGTAATATATACATACATACATATATATTATTAATTTATGAAACCATGACCAAAACCGGAATATTGTGGAATTTTCCATAATATAAGTATAAAGACAAATTAAATATTGTTACCAATATGCTTCATAATTAAAATAAAATGAAATAAATTTATGTTGCCCTCTATTTTCATTCACAATAGTTGCTTTTAAGAGGAGATATTATATTATAAAATGGAATAGTCTGTTTATAGGAGAAATTGTTAGATTATGTAGATTATTTTAAGAAGTCCTTACAGTTTAAGCAGTGAATAACTATTTTAAATTGTTAGAAATAGCAATTCAAAAATAATTAATTATCATTGGCTGAACCTCCGATAGTCTCTCACTTAAAATTTTAATGCATCTCTCTATGTTATATTTAACTATTTTAAAAGTAATTTGAATATTATTAAGCACTAAATTGAAAGCGACAAAATCATTAATAATTTAAAACTATATATAACAGTATACCCTATGAAACAGATTTTGATAAGGCATCTCGTTCAACTAATTCAAAGTTTTATACATAAATATATAAAAACTACAATTACAAGCTATACTCTTTTGTTTATTTCATGAATGCCACAAAGTAGCGAATAGGAAATTAAATAGTGAATAAAGGGAGTCACTGTAAGGTGTATGAGTGATATTCACAGCAATAAATTATAAGGAAATAATTAAGTTCAACAATTCACACATCCATGACATGAAATGTGATGATTTTTCAAAACAATAATTAGCCAATGTCTGTGTAAGATTTTATATTTTCACATAAATACTATTATTTGTTCGAAAATATTAATCATATATAGCGACTTTGTAAAGCGCCATGTTATGAAAAAATACAGCCTTTGACAGCACATTGGTGCTTCTAAAACATAACTCTTTGTGGAAGCTAAGTACCTGTATTTACAGTTGGTTCCGGATAGGTACCATGATAAATAATCCTTTTGTCTGTTAATGAATTTCGCCAATTGGCACTTATATTCCATCCATCATGCTCATGCTGATGCATATTGATCCCCGTAATATGCAATCAAACACTCTTGCGTGCTGTGGTATGATGGAATGCAACAAAATTTTCCTATTAAAACATGAAATGAAGATTAAGAATGAATATGATTGAACATGTCTGTGGGCACTAAATTATATGGAGACAGTGAAGTGATGAAATGAAGTTTACGCAACAAAACAAAAACAGTTATCAACAGGTACTACTAAATGGATACTTTCTAAATTTATAGCAATTATTTATTCATATCAGCAAACTAAATGAGATGCGTGGCAAATTCAATAGCATCATATAAAGGAATCACGACAAGAAAAACTTGAAAATAGGCTTATGATATGTAGCTTCAGAAAAATAAGTAATTTATCAGAAGTTGTTGTGTTTAGATGTGACTTTATAGAAGTGACTTTTTTTTTATGAAATATGTTTGGATGATAAATAGAAAAGTGACTTATGATGAAATTTTTAAAAGGATTTTTTTTATTTAAAAATAAGTAAGAGATTGTAACATTCCAAATTTTTATTCATCAAATTCCCTAAGTATATGAAAATATAAGGGAAATAAAATGGTCAATTTTGGTGTAACAATCATAGACAAAGTAAGTTTTGGTTAATTTCTGGAGAGACTGGCGGTAGTCTTATTGTATGTCAATTTATCTTAGGAAAATGATGTCAAAAAATTTTGAAACTTTCCAGTCTAAAACTAGACATTTCAAGATTTAATTTGATATATCATTTGCATGATTTATATGTATATATTAAGATATATGAATTTTTGAAGTTTACCCAATGAAATTTGTCAATTTTTGGAGCAGTATTCAAAAATGAAATTATTGGGAATTTTATGATTCCAGTTGAACCAAGAAAGAATTTTTCCTAAAACTAGACTTAATAAAAGACATTTGAGCTTTGGAATCACCTAAATTGGGTATTTTTAAAATTAGATATGAATTTTCAAAGTTGGGTGAAAATTCTGTCAAAAAATCATAATTTCAAAAATATAATGGTATAGTCATAATTTGTGGCCCAACTAAGGATAAAGATAGAAATAATATATAATAAAAATTGAGGAGTACCCATAAATTATTTGGAGACTAATGACAGTCATTTTAAAATTTTATGAGACAGTCAATATACCGATTCTGTAGAAAATTCAACCAAATAATCATTTTTTTTTCCTTTCTCTCTTTCTCTCTCCTCATAGATAAGCCACAAAAGCTACAATTGTTGGCTTCATACTTTGAAACTGCTTTTAGTGGCTTTAACTTCAAATAAGTAGGGATATCCAAATACATTGGGACTTAGAAGCCCCAAAAACTATAAAAGTGGTACATCTAAACAGCCACTTATTTTGTTGCTTAATTGGTTTCATTTGTACAGTGGATGCCGGTGGTTTTATTTGAATGCATTTTTTTCCTATTTAGCTTGTTCCCTCACTAGGTCTTGTTTTTGGCTCGCTATTTCTCATTTCGATATAGATAATTTGCTTCTTGTACTTTGCCGTCTATGGGAGTGTTTGGGTGCCCACCTTTTTAACTAAAAAGATACTTATCAGTAAAATAGAAGGAGATTTTAATAATAGATGTTTGGGTAAGTATCACTTTTTTTTTTCCAACGAAAAGCTTATTTTCTGAAGTCACCCTCAGCTGCTTTTTTCTCATTGGATAGAAGTGTCAAAGCTTTTTCCATTTACAAGTACACACTCTTTTGTCACTGACAAGCGATCATTGTGACCATCAATTTATTTATTTAATTATTTCTATTTATTCAAGTACCTATAATATAAAATTAATCAATAGGTAGTTTCAAAAGTCTAATAACTCATAAATTAAAAATCAGAGACAAACTTGTTAGAAGCTTTTCATCCAATTAAAAATAAATAATTAATTATGTATTTTACTATTTTTAATTTTTTTAAATTTACTGTGACAATGTGAAAAAATGATCTTACTCTAAATATTGCATAACTATCAAATTTAAAATCCATAACAAAGTTTTTTTAAATAAAAAAACTCTATTTAAAAAATATATCATAAGTTACTTTTCACCTTACTATCTAAACACACCTCTGTTAGAAAAAAAAAGTCACTTCTATTATTTTCTATCCAAAAACAAATCACTTTTAATAAGTAACTTTTTATCTAAAACCACTTCTCCTAAAAAAAATTTTGGAACTAATTTATTATGGCTTATTTTAACTCATCATCAAATTAATAAGTAACTTTTATAAATATGTTGTTTAGAATTGACTTTACATTAAAAGTAACTTATACCTAAAAGCTACTTCAAACTTAAAAACTTCAAAAGTGGCTTATTTGTTTAACGCAATGTAGATGTGGTAGGTGGAAGAGAGAGAAGGGACAAAAAATGATTATTTGATTGAATTTTTTACAGAGTTGGTAAATCGACTGTCTCATAAAATTTCAAACTGATAGTCATTAATCTCTAAATAATCCATGGGTACTCCCAATTTTTTTATATATTATTTCCATTTTTATCCTTCATTGGGTCACAATTTACAACTATACTATTATACTTTTGAAAATCGAATTTCTGGATAGAATTTTCACTTAATTTTGAAAATGCATATTTAATTATACAAATATCCAATTGAGGTGATCTTAAAGCTCAAGTGTCCCTTATTAAATATAGTTTTAAGAAAAATACTTCCTTAGTTCAATTGGAATAAAATTTTTTTTAGTAATTTCATTTTTTAACACTATTATAGAAATTGATGAATTTCACGGACAAACTTCAAAAATTCATATCTCTTAACATATACATCTAAATCATGAAATCATTTGCCTATGATAAACTGACGTACAATAAGACTGTCGTCAGTCTCATTTCAAAAATTCTTTTATTCCCCTTATCTTGTCATATATGTAGGGAATTTAGTGAATAAAAATTTGGGATATTACACACCTCTTACTTATTTTTAAACAAAAAAAATATTTTAAAAATTTCATCATAAATCACTTTTCTACTTATAATTCAAACATGTTTCATTAAAAGAAAAAGTCACTTCTGCAAAGTCACATCCAAACACAACAACTTCTAATAAGTCACTTATTTTTTTAAAGCTACTTTTAATAAGCCTATAAAAAATATAAGTCACTTAAAATAAACTACATCCAAACAGAGTCTAAATCACTCTTACCCAAACAAGCCTATGAACCCGTTTGGTTCAACCCTATTGCATGCCTGTAATGGCAATCATGATTGCATTACCATAATAAGAGTGTTTGGTTGCTCTTTAGCATGGTAATAGAGTTTACCATGGCAATGTTGATTACCAAAAAAATGGTAATCCTCATTCATACCTCCCCCTATGAATCCTCATTACCGTCCCATTACATGGTTCAAAAAGTCTAATTTACCCTTTAACTTCATTTGTCTTTGTTTCACTTGTTTCATATCATCACGTCACAACCACCACTATTGCCGCCACCTCTTCTTCCACCCCGTCGTCATCTCCGCCACCACTTCCTTCTTCTCCTCCGCCGCCGCCGCCGCTTCATCCTCCTCCTCTATCGCCATATCCGCTACCACCTCCTCTGCCACTACCGTCACCGCTAACCCCACTACTATCACC
Organism: Acacia concinna; assembly: GCA_037177275.1. NCBI lineage: Eukaryota > Viridiplantae > Streptophyta > Magnoliopsida > Fabales > Fabaceae > Acacia > Acacia concinna. The sequence goes on from JBAGKO010195183.1 coordinate 12,961, forward strand.
CCGACCTCCTCCACCACAACCACCTCCTCCTTCTCTACCTCCACCATAGCTGTCATCGCCACGACCCCCATTGTTATTGTCCCCACCTCCTCCTCCTCCACCGTTGCAGCTACCTCTTGCTCTTCCACCGTCGTCGCCACCGCCGCCTCCTCCTATATTACCGTCGTCGCCACCCCCACCGTCGCAGCCACCTTCTCCTCCTCTACCATATCAGTTGTCGTTGGCACCGCCACCCCTATTGTTATCGACCCCACCTCCTCCTCCTCCACCGTCACAGCCACCTCCTGCTCTTCCACTGTCACTGCCGTCGCCGCCCCCACCGTCATCGACTCTACCTCCTCCTCCCCCATCGTCGCAGCCACCTTCTCCTCCTCCACCATAGCAACCGCTGATGCTATCGCTACTCCTACTGTTATCGACCCCACCTCCTCCTCCTCTACCATTGTCGCCACCTCCTCCTCCACCACCGCCACCCCGCCGTCGCTGACCCCTAGAATTAAAGTGTGGAATTGCTTGGTGGGTTTGATGTTTTATCTATCGGTAGCTAGAATGCCTTAATGTGCATACAATATCTTGCATTTTATAAGATACACACACATCGCACACACGTGTGGTTAATATTTTTGTGAAGTGTTTTAGTTTCAGTTATATAATTAATACTGAACATTTGTTAATTCCTTTAATGAGTTTAGTATTTTTTTAGTTTAACTTCCTGTGTGTCTCATCCGATAGAGAATTATACTTATCTATAACTAAGGGGTTAGCTTAGTATGAGTAATTTATGTTTAGGTGGAAGGAAAAAGGAGGTAAAAAGAACTTGAACCTCACAAGTCTTACATGTTGATTGTTAGGTCCCTTTGTACGGATGAACGATTGGAATAATGTTGATGAGGTTGACATCTTTCATCTTTGTTAATTTTAAATCTTTATTATTCTTTTGGATGCAAGCTATATTCTCTAGAATGAGTAATTAATGTTGAACGATTGATATGATGTGGGTTATTGGTGGGCTAAGTGTTTTTCAGATTAAATATCTAATGTCTAAATTGTGCATTTTGAATTCATAGGTATAATGGGGAAACAGAAAGTGGTGGGATGAATGATGAAGAAGTTAACATAATGAATGTTGTGATGAACAAACTATTTGAAAGGGAAAACTTGTCAAGTCCCACGCATATTAAGAAGGAGCAAAACTTAGATGTATCACCTGACGGTTTACAATATGAAGAATCTAAAGTAGACAGTGCATCCGATGATGATGATGGTCTGATCATTAATATTGACACAAAGAAAAAGAAAATAACTATAATAGATAGCCTGGAACTTGAAAGAACATTAAGAAATCAGGTTAGGTTATTTTTGAGTGGTACTATGTGTATTGATGTTGTTTCATGGAGGGACATGATATGAAACTTTCCTTGTGTCAGTTTGCTTCTTCTTATTCTTTTGTGCTTTGATCAGACCATAAAATAGGTGTTGATATGACATAATATTTATATATTTTTCAGGGGTATTTTACATATTAATGACACACATTTACTATCAAATTGCATGATATTTGTATTATGTGGATTAAAT
>JBAGKO010195200.1:0-29409 GCA_037177275.1 Acacia concinna
GTTACTATGTGTTTAAAGCTCATTATTTTACAGATTAGAATGTTTAAAGTGATGAAAAAACATAATTTAGGATTTCTAGTAACGGCTAATCGAAAGAGACAAGGTTCTAGATTCTTAGCAACGAGCAAACTCAATTTCCAAAAGAAAAACAAGCTGAGACAAACGGTCATATTTTCATCAACTATATATAGGACCATCTATAAGCTTCAAAGTCACCAATCATCTCTGTGTTAAGCTTTGAAAAGTTGTCCTTCATATTATACATGTTCATCAGTGTTCATATAATCTACTCTAAGAGAGAGTTTTTCTATAAATCTTATTTTGGGAAAGTAACTCAAGATTGTGGAATCTTGAGTAAGGGTGATTTGATTACAAGTTGTAAGAAGGAATGTTATTTCTTTGTAGCTATCAGTCTGGGATTTCTCTTAGGTGCCAAGAATCCTCAAACTTGGATCATAGTGAAATACCTAGAAGGATTCTGGGGATTGGATGTAGGTCAAGTGGTTTGACCGAACTAGTATAACTGTTTGGTGTCATTGGGATATCTTTTATTCATTTCTTTATTATGTTGATTATTGCTTTAAATTTATAAAAGTTTTATTTTTATATTTGTTCACCCAATTCACCCCTCACCTCTTGGATAACAAAATCTGCACTAACAGTATTTTTTGGAGTTCTACACATAAATCTATGTAATCTACCACATAAATGGCTAATTGGGATTGGAGTTTTCCATAATTAATACACATAAGCTCTAAATTTTACATATTGTACAATTATATAAGTTTAATCTTTGTTGTAACTTTGGTAGAATTTAAGGACATGTAGGCTTATATCAAGTGATTATATATGAATATCCAAATAAATAAGATATTATTCTCTATTTTTCTCAAATTTTCTCTTATCTCTCTTAAATTTTTAATTTTTTTCCTTTTTTTCATAACATGTGTGTGTTGTCATATTATTCAATATACTTGCACTACAAAAAATGGTGTGTTTGTAGCAATTAAAATGAATAATTTGTAATGATTATAACCAATACAAAGATCTTTGTAGTGGTTAACAAAACCGCTACAAAAGCATATGTTGCAAACCATCTTGTAGCAGTTTTTATACATGCAACAAAAACTGCCATAGAAATTGTAACGATTTAAAACAACTGCTACAAACTGATACTCATTTTGTAGCGATTTATATAACTGCTACAACTTATAAGAATATTTAATAGAATTCCAATAAAATTTTGGGTGGGATATGATGTCCTATTGGCAGCAAATATAATTTTGATTCAATATTTGTAGTGGTTGTAAAACCGCTGCAAAAAAAAAGATGAGATTCAAATTTTTAAATTTGGCGTCTAATTTTGTAAAGGTTCTTAAAATCGCTACAAATTGTATTACTTTTTAATAAATCACATCAATATTTCTAAGAATTTGAATATTTATTTCAAGTATTTCAACCAAAAATATTTTTCCTTTCCATTCTAATTACATGGAATTTATTTTTATACATTTTAATACAATTACTTTAAATATTTAATAATTTGAAATTTACAAGAACACAAAAGGTTCATATGGAAACCATATATAGTTTATTATTTGGACATTTTAATAAAGTTATTTCAACTATTTATTAAATTGAAATAAACACACATATAAAAAATTCATAAAAAACTGTATATATTATACATGAAGATAGAAATAAAGAGAGAATAGTATAGGTCCAACTCTTGAAATAAGCCCCACTTGAATATGTAAAGAAATACAATCTGTAAAAATAATCAACATTAGTATTTAAAATGATATGAAAAAAAATTAAAAACCGAAATCAATTGAAAAAGGATAGATTTCATGATACTTGAAGATGATGGGTGAAAAGCGTTAATAGAGAAAAACTTTTAATATTTTGAGAGAAAAGAGAGAGAAGAGATTGAAAAATAGTTGAGAAAGGAGAGTGGGGTAGGGGTATTTATAGGTTCCACGGAGAAGTTTGTAGCAGTTAAGTTTTGTTTTTTGTAGCCTTTATTTTTTGTGCTTTGTAGTGGTTATTTTTTGTGTTTTTGGTAGTGGCTTTCCTTTGTAGCGATTATTTTTGTGTTTTGTAGCAATTATTTTTTGTGTTTTGTAGCAGTTTGTATTTTGTAAAACTGCTATAAATATGGTTTTTTTTAAAAAAATAAAATAAAAGTGAGTTGTGATTATATAATCATTCTTCTTTGTCATCCCTGAAGGAAAATTATGTGTTTAAATCAATGTTTTAAAAGCCGAATCGAACATTGAGCTGGAGATGCCAGCAAGTCATTATTCAAATAGTCAGATCGGTTAGCTAATTCAGTTGAACCGGTAACACAATAATTAAATTAAGAATAATATTACCTACATATATAATAACATATGTAGATAGATAGATGAATAAAAAAATTTCTTTGTCAAAATTTCATGAAAGACGCATCATAAGTATAGATAATCTTTTTCTTTAGTTAGATCTTCATATTTGTATGATATTTTTTATTATTTTAAAAGGATTGACACATATGACTTCTTAGTTGTTGTATGTTTATATACTTTGTGTCTTTCTTCCTTGTGATATTCTCCTCTTCTTCAGCATTTTTGTTTCTTAATTGAATTGCCCTATTTTTCCAAGCCTGCTCTAGTTCGCGATTCAACCTCAACTTGTGGCTCAATTGCTAGTTTTGAATGGTTTGAAATGGTTGAATAATGTAAACGGTCTAATCCTACATAACAAGCTGCGAAGTGCTCCAATTGATGGTTGGACTGGTCTGACCATCCAGTCCGGTCTAATCTTGTAATCAATGTTTAAATAGTTAATGGTTAGACATGTAAATGATTAAAGAAAAGTTATATTCTTCAATTAAATGTTAATAAAATATAATGTAAGATTCGAATGCACCTAACTATAGGTAAATTGCCATTGCCTTTGGGGAAGAAGTTGTCAAATTCAACGGGCTGGAAGGGTTCACCCTCATAGGCAAGATTATCACCATTTCCCATTTCATAAAGGTCTTTGGGCTTTAGGTGAACCACCATATTCCAATCCCTGTGCCACTTGTCATCCACATAATAAACTTGTTGTGCCTCTAAGACAAGATCAAATGGCTCATCATCTTTTGATTATTCAATGTGAATTGGGCAAGAGAAATTTACATAGGTTATGCATAATTTGTAAGTCTTTAAGCCCCAGAAGTTATTGCAGTAGCCCACAAGCACTTAAAAAGCATAACTGAAAAGCGACCTTTATAATTTAATTCGACGACATCAACAAGCTTTCCATAATAAGGGACACCTCCGAGCTGCATGTTAGCATTATTGGTGCTCACATAACTTCTAGTCTCGAATGTGCCATAAACACCCAATTTTTTGTTTAACTATCCTTGATATCTTGAAACCGTGCAAAACTTAAAACTATTGATATTGTAGGTGGTAAACCTTATTGCACAGTCTAGCAAACCAATTGTGAGAGCAACAAAATTTGATGAGTGTGAATGTTTGTCATTTAATATTCTGCGTGCGAACCAACTCAGGAATTCTCTATGGATGTTTTTATCAATTTCAAAAGATATTTGTGCATGAATCCTAAGTTGACGCTTAACATGACTTCTGAATTCACTGCATACAATTACATAAGTGATTGTTAGCATGCGATGTACACATAATGTGAGGTAATACATGAGTATACAATTCTTACTTGAGGTGTGGATCCACTTGACTGCAATTACTCAAGACATGTATATGTTTTTGTAACTTTTCAATTGTAGTTAGCTTGAAATCCTTACTTCCTCCAATCGGTTTGCCATTACATGGAATTAAGACTTTTATTGATGAAGTGGTGGGTTAAAGACAATAATTGTCCACATGAGACAGTCGATTGAAAGTACATTGAACAATTTTTTTTGCTCTTTAGCTATATGCCATGTGCCATGTCTATATTGTTAAGGACATGTCTATATTATTAAAGTACATTGAACAGAAGTATAAGACCTCATCCCCTATATGACCTTCAGCTATACAACTTTATGGCCACACCTTATTCCTAACAATGGATTTTAATTTCCCAAGAAACCTATATATTGAATAACAAGCAAAGTTAGCTAATGGTAAAATGAAGGGGGCAAGTGATATGTGTGCAAAATGTATAAGTACCTCTCTATAGGATACATCCACCAATATTGAACTTGGCCAGCCAGCTTTGTCTCATGAACAATGTGAACTGTCAGGTGAACCATAATAGTGAAAAAGGATGGAGGAAATATCATCTCCAAATGACAAAGGGTAAGAATAATTTTGCATTGCAATTGATCGAGCTCCTCAATGATCAAAACTTTGGAACATAATTTTCAAAAGAAAGAATATAGCTCTACTAGAATTATGGATATATCAAGTGGCAGTGTATTTTTAATGGCCTACAGAAGTAAATATTGCATAAGAATATGTGAGTCGTAACTCTTTAACCCTGCAATCTTTCGAGCATGTATGTCAATACAACTTGAAATGTTGCTCGAGTATCCATCTAGAACTTTTATTTTCTTTAAAGTTGTGAGAAATATTTCCTTGTTTGGTTTTGTGAGGGTAAACTTCGCTGGTTGAAATTTGTCATTCTCATATGGCCATGCATCTTCACATACTCCTAAAGCCCGTAAATCTTTCCTCACTTGCATATGATCTTTTGACTTCTCATATTCGCTTAACAACGTGTAAAGTACAACATCACACACATTTTTTTCTATTGCATAACATCAATACTGTGTCATAACAAATTAGATTTCCAATATGGAAGAGTGAATAAGATACTCATCTTTCACCATTTTTGCGGCTTAAAAGCAAAGGTCCCATTGGTCTTTCTTCTAGATTATACCACGTCATCACTTTTACCAAACTCAAACTCAACATCTTAAAGCTGGTGCAAGATATCTGAACTAGATAACGATGGGGGAGGTCTAAATTTGTGTTTATCCTCTTCAATAAACCATGAAGCACAACTTCCTATTGTGTGAAAGCTGAACTAAGTCAAAATCAAAATTGCAAGCTAGACACACCTTCCTAGTATGAACATTCCACCTGGATAATGTTCCCAAGCCATGAAAGTCACTTATTGTCTACATCAAAGCCACACACAAGTTGAACAGTGTCTTCTCATATGTGTCATATGTCTTGACACCAACATTCCAGAGGTTGAGCAACTCTTAAATAAGCAGTATCATTACTTAACTCCTTTTTCCTTTGAATGATCATAAACACAATTGTTGAGGCAAACGTTTCACTCAAGAGGGGGTGAATTGGGTGATTTAAAAAATTTGAAACTCTAATCACAAAAATAAAACACAATCTTTATATTGGTTTGGTCTAACCCCTTAACCTACTCCAGTTTCTCAGTATCCACTAAGTTACCACTATCTTCCAAGATTTTAAAGGGCTCTTGGTGCCACAGTACATACTCAATGGAACACTTAAGAGATCACTCCCCCTTACAATGTATAATCCAAATCCCCAGTCAAGATCCCTCTACCTTGAGTATCTTAGGAACAATTAAATGAATGTTTCTAAGAACTCTCTCACATAGTAGAATAATGTACACTAAAGCTCGATACAGATAATAAGGCTATAAGACTTAAGATGACACTTAATGAAACAGTAAGAGAATACAATACACTCAGTTTCATTGGTTGAGCATCTTAAATGCCTTTGCCTTTTATAGTTTAAAGTTTATTATCGTTGTGGTATCCGTTGTGACTTGTTTGAATGTCTGTTAGACTTGTTAGTTTTCTCGGAGAAATATACAAAGAATTATACCCTTTGATAGAGAAAAACTAGTCGTTGTAGTCAGAGAGAGAATTTTCTTCAATTTCGTAGGCAATTGGTGACTTGCATTAATATCGCGTTTATTGATCTGACAAAAAAACCTCTTTTTGTAAATTTGAACTTGTTTCTTCTGAGCTTCACTTGTAATATGTTACTTATCATGTAAAAACACTTGAACAAACGTCAATAGCGAATACGTATCAATAATATGAACACATTAATGATTTTCTAGTTACACTACGATGTTATGTTTTTCTAGAAATATAATCATCTAAGAAGACTCAATTTTTTGCCAAAGACTCAAGTTTCTAATTAATGGTTTCTAAAAAGATGAATTAGAAAGAGCTGAAGACTTGAGTCTTCGATTGATATTTGAACACTTGACTCATTGAAGACATGATGTTTACTTGATTTGAGTGAAAATATTTTGAAAACTATGAAGAAAAAATTGAAGACCTGAGTCAAGGAAAGAGAACACTTGAGTTTAAATGAGATGAGGTGAAGACTTGACTTGCATACATCTCTTGGAAAACTTGACTCACATGTTATCAGAGAATATTTGTTATAGGAAAATTGAAGACTCGAGTCTTTCCAAAATTTGAACACTTAATTGTTTCAAATAAACCTTGAAGACTCAAGTCTAGAGGAGTGAACACTCGAGTCTTAGAAAATGAAAAAAAATTATTTGAATTTGAAAAGAGAAGACTTGACTAGTTTAACATCTTACTTTTAATCCTTTACATTCCCTTAAGGTGGCCTTTAGAACCACTGTCGTGTCCATACCGCAGAACAGAGGAAATAAAATTTCAAAACATAACCAAATATCCACTTTTCGTTAACACCCAGAATATACAATACTATCATTGTTCATAATTACATGCCAGAAAAATAAGAAACATAAATGTCTATTACTAAATTCACGTCTTTCCCCTACCTCCTATAGATCCTTTGCCTACATTGCGGAGAGAGTAAGGTTTCTGGAGAAATTTTAGTAGAAGAATCATACCAATAACAGTATAATGCAATACATGTCATGCTAAATGCAATACCCGTATTTCCCCTCTAGTGCCCTCTCTCTCAGCACTTACCATGTATTGGGACATACACGTGACTCTACTCTACTCAATAGCCAAAGCATAAAACAAAAAGTCAAACATCTCATACATTCATGTTAGCTCAACCAGAACATGGCATACAAGCAATAAACAAACATCAAACAAATAGAGCATAACAAGTTAAGGGTAAAAATTCTAGCTATCGGCATCCTTATATAGTGCATGTATGTTGTTCCTCTGTTTCTGGCATTTTTAGGTCACAGTTCTCTTTTCTGTAACACCTATACAGACAATAATAGATGGCACTACTGTATGCTCCTATTGATATACCACCGCCCTTCCTTTCCTGTACCCCCTAGAGTCCTGGTCCCCTACTGCTTGGACTATCTCTCTCCCCTACCGATACACCCTGCTGACCACCTTGTGCAACCTGGGTCCTTGCTACTGGCCATCCCCACTACCTTAGTCAGGATAGTTGGGCAACATCTCCCCTTAGATTTGTCCACTAGACCTCCCAATAGTTGGGCAGCACCACCCCCTTAAAAATCATACTTATGTCCAAGACCGTCGGATAATACCTCCCCCTAGGAAATGCCATCTTAGTCTAGGACCATTGGACAACACATTCCCCTAGGAAATGCTATCTTGGTCAGGGATAGTCGAACAACACCTGCCCTTAGGAAAAGCTATACTAGTCCGAAATAATTGGGCAGCACTTCCCCTTATGAAGGCTTGTTTTGGCCTAGATAGTTGGACAAGACCTCTCCTTAGGTTCCCTATCTAGGCATGTCCAATTGGATAGAACCTCCCCCTAACTACTCTAATAATTGCTGGAAAATAAAAGAATTTAAAAGAGAAAGGGAACCGGAACTTACTTGGATTGAAGGCCGAGATGGGACCGCTCAGAATTACACCAGAAGAGGCTTACTTCAACAGAGGGTGGGAGAGCTCCAAAGGGTAAAGAATCACGGTTCGAAGAGTGCAAGGGGGATCTATTTATAGTTGAATGGGAGGGGTCAAAGTGTAAATATGTATTGGGTATTTAGGTGTAATTTTCCTAAAAAAATTCCTCTTTTTGACAAGTGTCCATTCGACACAATTCTACTATTTCACATGCCAAAAATATGCCTCCTTGAGCAAACAAGTTTGGCGCCAACTTTGGGTGGGCCCCAGGGGTCCATCTATCTCAAATTATACTGATAATTTCCACTTGATCGGCCCAAAAACTAGAAAATTTTGTAGTCATCTAAAAAAAATCATAGAAACTCCCTAAAAATACCAGGAGGCTACTATCAAAATTTTAGAATTTTTGGATGTTTATAATTCCCAAAATAAAATTTACCGTAAAACCCTTTTTACCGGTATTTTACCAATTTTCAAAGGTTTTTACTCACATAACTGGTTTTATTTTCTGATTTTTAATGCATTAAAAATTTCTTAAAATAATATACTAAGTTTCTCATATCCCAGTCTAGAACATTGAGGTCCTAATATATATGATAACATCAATTTTTGTCTAAAATCCCTGTTCGGCCAAAATTTATGAAAATATTCAAAAAATCATAATAAATTCTTTGGATCTCAAAACAATATTATGATTTTGCCATAATATTATAGACGCCCTTTACTATCTTTTGGGATTTTATAGGAAAGTTTAGGGCCTTAGGACCTGTCGGCATTTCGTCCCAAAATTTTACGAAATTTTTCCTACTTGCACAGAGATCCTTCCCCAAATTTTACTTTAATTATTGTGAGATCTCTCAGTCCTCTATAGACTAAAGCCTTCTGCTCATCTAGAATACCTCATCTAGGCCTCAAAAAACTCAGGGTACAACCCTTAGTCTCCACAAAAATACTACTTTGGCCTTCAAAATATTCCAGGATGTTACAGTTAGCATATTTTCTTTGAACACTAACTTGCATTTTCCTTTCAAACACTTGACTTGCGTGAATAAAAATTTTGAAAACTCAAGTCTAAAAGAGTGAACACTTGAGTCTTAGTGAATGGAAATGTTTGACTTGCATTTGAAAAAGTGAACACTTGACTCGCATGTTTTTCTTAGAACACTTGACTCGCATATGGATTTGAGAAATGAGAACATTTCTTTTTAGGAAAAAGACTTTGAAGACTCGAGTCTAAAACTGTGAACACTTGAGTCTTGTGAATGAAAACACTTATGTTCACATACCAATTGAAGACTTGACTTGCATGGATTCCTTAGAACACTTGACTTGCAAATACCAATTGAAGACTTGAGTCTTTTTGAAAATTGTTCCTTTTAAAAAATTTGATTCAAACATAAATGAAATTATAAACTTTAATTTCTAATATATGTTTGGTTATCATCAAAACATGAGATCTAACATTTTCCCTCTTTTTTATGATAACAAAACCTCATGAAATATGTTATTTATACCGTTTATTTATTTGTAGTGGTTTGGTTTAACCACAATATGTAAACTGCTACAAATACTTATTTTTTTTGTAGTGTTGAATAAAATTGACAATATAATATAGTTGCGTACTTGCGTACAAAAATATTACTATATTAATATAAGAGTTAACTGCTTAACTTTATATACTTGGTTTTCTCATTTTAAATCTATTTAAAAACAAGTAAAACTTCAATTTAAGAACTTAACAATATTAATAGCAAGAGTTTGTTAATACAAGATAGATAAATAATGAATGAAAAATTCACTTGTTTTGATTTAGATGAAAAAACATTATATTTAGTATATCTTTTTAATAACCAAGTTTTACCCCTCCTTATTATTTATTTTATTCTCTTTATTTCTCTATGAATTCACACACACACATTCATGAATTCATAGAGAAGGAATATAATCCTCTCTTGTTGTTTTTTCAGTTGACTAAGGGCCCCTTTTAAAGCTTAAAGCATTAGAGTGCAAACGTTTTTCACGTCTCCTAATAAGTGCATTTTCTGATAAATGAACTTTGAATTTTTTGTTTTTAAATGGATACCGCCCACCATCTCAACTAATAGCTCGTTGGTTCTCTCCTGCTGAATATATTGGGTAAGAAAATCATTAGTTTTGTCCTTACTTTCTGGTCACGCTCACATGATGAGCTCTTTTAATTGGGATGATCTGATTGGAGCAGGAGAAGCAATTGAACAAAATAAGCTGCAAATTACGTAATTAAAGTTATACTGATGTAACGTAAATTGTAATTTTTTATTGATTAAATAGATCAATTTAGCTGTTGGCAAAAAGAAAAAAAGAAGAAGATTAATTTAGCAAGAAATACCTTTATACACGTTATTTTACGGAGGATATGTTAGTCAACAAAAATCATAACAGCTTATAGATTTTGAAATCTAAAAGCATAAAAAATTAAAAATGATTTACATAGTTGTGTGTGTGTGTTTTTTTTAATTTTCCCCTCAAGAAAGGAAACAATATAAAATGCCCAACTTTTTCTTTTCTAAGCACAAATATCCTTTTTATGAAGTCACTATTAAATATTAAATGTAGATACTTCTCACACAACTGAGATTCAAATATTGATTTATCACGTTGTGATGAATTAATTCTTTCTACTTGATCCAACTCCGTTGATAATTAGAGTAGGTCATACTGGCTGGTTGGCTAGTTGGAAGTTGATAGCTTGTTGGGTCGGGTATAAATGACTTGCATTATATGTTGGCTAAAACCTAATCTAACCCTATAGTATGTGGTTTGGCATATTAGTCGCCCCAGCCTGTTTTCTTTTGTTTAGATTTTTTTTCATACTGTGGTTTTCATATTATTTTAAAACAATATAATGAAATATTGTTTAAAAGGGTTATACCTTAACTAATTTTTTAAAAAATAAAAACTGAATTTCTTTTTTTGGAGAAAAAATTGAATTATCTTGGTTCGTTCTGCCTTTGGTTAATTATAAATAATTGAATGACAATCAAAAGGGAGATACAAGTATAAATCGGCATGGATTATCTTATTATCTCCAACGTCTAGACAAATAATTGAGTAGACTGATAAAAAAAGTTTTGGTTTACAACTTATATATTTTGAATGATTTTCTGATGTACATGTAAATGTCACAAAACGTAAAAGTGAGAAGAGGGTTGAATAAAACCCTAAATCTTTTTTGTTTTTTAGGTGTAGGTGTCATCCTTATTCTTTATATCCTTTCTCAATAATCATTCAAATCAGCAGTTACTGCCTTGAGAGCGTTCGATCCACGAGTTAAAGCTGTGTTACTGTCTTTAATGGTAATAAAATGCCCAACTTAGAAAGGTGTATTTTCTGTTTTTTATAATTTTTTGAAAAAGTTATAATGCCTACTATTTTTTGGTACAAAGGAAGGCCTCAGGCCATTGTCTTCCAAGTTGAGCAAGAAAGTATATTGGTGTGTTTGAATTAAAGATTGCAATTGGTACTTTTAAAAAGGTAAGATTGAGTAATTTGATTTGTGTTTAGAATAATGATTGCATCAGTTACTTATAAATTGCTTATATAAAAGTAAAATTTGTTTGGTTAAAATTTTGTGAAAGTAACTTTTAATGGAAAATTGCTGAAAAGGACATGAATCATATTATATAAATTACACACACATATCTAAATATATTGTGATATTTATATTACTACTGGTCCTCATTATAAAGCCTAATTGACTTTTTTAGCTTCTTTAATCTCTCCAAAAAAAATCAATTGGGTCTTATAATTAGGATTGGATGGAGTCTTATTACACGAAAATATAATGTGATATCTATACTATCTCTAGTCTTAATTATAAAACCCAATTAAATTTTTTTAGAAAGTGAAGAAAGTCAAAATAGGTAACTTAATTATATCATATGTCGTGTTTTATTATATTATATATTAGTTCATAAGTCAAATAAAATAGTTTGAAAAAACAATAAATTTTAATACTTTAAACTAAGGTAATTAATTTTCTTAGGATTCTTTAAAAAGTCAACTGGATCTTATAATTAAAACTAAAAAGAGTAAATTGTAACAGAAAAAAAAGTGCACAATGTATAGAAGGAAAAAGCATGAAATTGTTATTTCTGTAATCGGACCGGGTTTGGAATTATTCACGGAAGAAAGAATCGTGGAACTAAAAATGATTTTTTTTTTTTTTTGGCTTTTGCGATTGGAAAAAAGGGGATAATGGCACAGTTGGGAGGCCCAATCAGCCTCCCAAACATACCCTATATCTTATCGTTTTTTTTTCTGTGCTTAGGTGGGGCAGCATATATTCTTTGCCTCTAAGTTTTCGTGAATGTAACAAATAACAAATATTTTTTAAGCATATATATATTTTTTTGTGTTTAGGTGGGGCAGCATATAACAAATAAGTAAGCATTGCGCTTTTTTAATAAGTATGTCCTCTAATTTTTCGTGAATGTTCATATTCAATAGTATTTATGTAAATACTATTAATCACAACAATAAAATTTATTTAAATAATAGTAAGAGAATTTTAAAATATTAGTATGAACTCAAGTACTAAGACTATGAACTGAAATGCAAGAATGAAGAATTTAAATATCGATTTTTGAATAACAATAATCAAATAAAAATTACAGAAACTTAGCTATACAAATCGAAAAGCAAACATTTCTCCAACTCCTTTTTGTTCCCACTTAACTCTATATTTCCGATGGCCAAATCTATAATTTGAAGACAATTACCATTCTCCAGTGATCCTCTGATATGATCATTATTAATACACACACAAAATATGATCATTATAAATAATTAGCTTATTTTGGACGCATTGCTCTTTGGCAAATATAGAGAATCCCAACAAGAATTGTTAACGATACCAGTAATCCCAACAGAATAGCTGTTGCTTTCCTCACTTGATCCTCCTTCAAGGAATCTGAACAAAACGACACCGTGTTATCATGTGAATGCCCATATCATATACTTCTTCTGGTTGTTAATATAAAACTTAATTGATTTTTTATAGATTAAAGAATTAATATGTAACTTAATTATAACATATATTGTATTAATATTGATTATACATTAGTTAATAAGTCATACAAATTAGTCAGGTATAAAAATGAAAATATACATATCTTAAAATAATTTATTTAGTTTTCTTAATCTCTCCTTTTTTTTCGATGGTGGATCTTTGGTCCATGAACCTACTGAGTCCTAGTATCTTGTTATAATCTGAGCTCCCGTATCTGGGGGCCCACAAACCAACTAGTCTAGGTGCCCTCAATCGAATAGGCCTGAAAGGTTAGCTCTTTGAGGTGCCCTAAGGGAAAGAGCTCCCAACAGAAATTCTCTACACCTTCTGTTCTCGTGAGATTTTTTTGTTTTGTTTTTGGGGGGGGGGGGACAAAGAAGGAAATTGGTTTTTCTTTTTCTTTTTAAAGAAGCATTGGATGAAATGGTTATCCTTTAACAAATTAATATGCTTTTTTGACTGAGACTCAATTAAGCTTTATTAATTAAAGATATGAAGTTAATACAGAAGAAAAAGAAAAAAGTCAACCAAATATAGAAAAGTAAAAAAAAAATCACCTGTTGCATGACATTTTTGTATCTATCTGTTTAATAAAAACTTAGTATTATTTAAGGGAAAATCTCAAGACCATTGAATTTCTTAAATTCTAATTTAAGTTATTAAACTTAACAAATTATATATCAGGTTATACGTTCTAATTATGGATTTAAAAATTCGATTAAATTACATTAATATCCCTTAGTTTTATTAAAAAACAGGGTCTATTATTATTTTTTTGAGAAAAATATGATCAATTAGTTCATTAAAAGTAGAAGTACATATAATTTTTATATTATGAGTATATATAATTGAAAAGGATAAATTCTTATGTTCTTCAATGTTTCAAAAGTATTTTTATATGAGATTTTTTATTTTAGTAAAATAATAATTATGGATTATATTCAAATATATATAATATACTGGATTCAAAATATTGAAATATAATGATAAATATTTAGGTATATTAACTGTCACAATAGATTCCAATTTTTTCTAGTATTTTTTTTATATAACTAAATATTGTATATAAAAAGAATGTTGCTTATGATTAATGTTTAAAAAAAGTATAAAAATTAAAACAACAGAAGTCCTATAGTACTTTCTAAGGAATTAATTGATAGAGCAAATAATAGAGTTATGTTTTCAAGTTTTTGATAATTATGGGATATGGATGTAATTTGACCAAAATTTAAATCACTAATTGGGACAAATAACCTAATATATTAATTTGTTAAGTTTAATGACTCAAATTAAAATTTGGATAATTAAAATGTGGGATTTTCCCATTATTTAACGCAGCATAACCAAATAAAATAAATTTTTATTTATTTTCTTTTCATCTTTTTGATCAGCTCTTTCTTTTCATATCCAGTTAATAAATATAATCTTATATCTTAATTAAAGTATTTTCTATATAAATATATGTATATTATTTCATGTATTGCCGTTAAGGATCAATGTGGCAATCTAATTGAGAAAGGGGGAAAATGGATATAAATATTTGAAAATAAAAAATTGGAAATCGAACAAGAATATTTTTCAAAAAAAAAAAAAGCATTAAAGCGTATGTTCTGAATACTTCGCTCTTTCCTCCTCTGATGAAATTGTTAGTATTAGTTAATAAAGTTATATTCAGTTTTTCTCCAAAAAAAAAAAAAGTTATGTTCAGACTAACAACTTTGATCAACCTCTCTTTCTTTTCTCTCTCTCCCCTTTTCTCTAAATTGATATAATTCATATACTTTCATCTAAGTGTTGACGACTATTCTATACTCTAAAGTAGATTGCGTTTACTTCCTTTAATATTGTTAAAATTTATACTGACGACTTTATGTGTGAATTTATTTAATACTTTAATCTAAAAGATACGGAGTAGATTAATTAAAATCACAGCAAAGAAACTAGTTGCTGCAATTTATTTTGGGCAGCATCTACTGGTAGTAATTAAGAGCGGAAAAGTAGAAGTGGAGGAATTTTTGTTGCCTGGGGCTTTTTTTTTTTTTTAATTTTGTTGGTACGAACTACGAACCAGGGGTGTTTTTTTTTTTAATTATATATTTTAAGGAAATATCATTCATAGAGAGATCAGACTAGTTCACAACAAGTGGTCAAGCTCTTCATAATTGTTTGGTTAAGTTTTGATGGTCTCTAATCAGGTAAAGCGTCTCTTAAATAGAGGAAAATAAAGCAAAAAAGAGTAAGGAAATAAAAAGAAAAGAAAAGAACCCCACACACACTTCTTTTTCCCTTTTGTTAGATCTTCTCAATTGACCAAATCTAGTTAATATCACAACTCAGATATCTGGACATTTCGAGCTAATTTAGAGGACCATAAATTTATTTATTTTTTTATTCTTAATTTTTTGAGGAATTTTAATTTTAATAAAATGATATTCCAATTGTCACAAATTATAAAATATATATATATCAACATTGGTGTTGACCGAAAAAAATATATATTAACATTGGAAAGAAAAGAAAATCCAGAGAATTATCAATTTAAATATGCATAATTAAACTATCTCATACACGAATGACAAGTTTGTTACCTAAAAGAATTTTTTTTTATTAGTCTTTACTTTCGAAATAATCTAAAATTTTCAAACTGGTTGAGATTATTCAAATTTTCACCTAGGCATATTCTACGACTACAGTCATAGTAAATGACGCACATATTTTTCTCTTTTTTTGTTGTGTGTGAATTACTGCTCCCACATAAATTCATGAGAATGAACCATATATTGAAATAAATCACGTTCTGAGGTACATCTATATAGAGTGATAAAATACGACACAAATTTTTGAGAGTGAAATAAAGAACCTCCATAAGAATGCCTTAGAAAATAAAATTCTAACATGATAAGTAAATAGGGAAAAAAAATTGCTTCTTCCATACTAAATTTAAGATCTAATTGAGGAGTTCGCAATGGTCTTAAATTTAAGGCATATTTCTCATATTTATCAATTTTCTCTAAATTATTCCTATTAACATTTTCTCAACACTAATTAAGAGAGAGGGAGAGAGTAAATTAAGAGCTGATTTTGTTAATCTAATTAAATTAGTTAAATATACCTTATGGTAAGCACAAGAGGAATAACAGTAATAAAGGGCGTACCTGAAGCCTCTTCATAGTATCCATAGGCTCTGTAACGAACATAACATTGTGCTAAGTACACGGCAGCTTCTGCTGCTTGGGTCCCACACAAGCTCTTCATCTTCCCCAAAGCTTCTACAAGGCAAGAGGAGCAATCAGCTACTCTCAAATCCCCCAAGCACATAGCTACACCCTCAACAAAACCTGATCTGCTAACCCTAAACACATTATTATTACTAACAGCCGCCGTTAAATCCGCAACAACAGCGTCTCTTCGCCGGAAGAACTCGACCCCGACTTGCTTTGCCAGCTTCCTACACCTTCTGAACCTAAGGCTTGTGTCAGCCTTTCCCAAGAAATCCACATGCTCGTACCTGAGATGGCACCCTTCTAGCTGCAAAATAGCTCCAAAGGAATAGGGGCAAACTAGGGTTATTTGGTGAAGAGACATTTCAACACATGTTCTGCAATCTATAGGCTGCAAATCAGCCCTACATTGGTATAAGCCATAGATTGTGGCTTGATCTGTTAGTGCTGTTGTTAATGAGCTTTGGTTGTTGTTATTTCCAATGGAAAAGCTGTGGTAGGAAAATTGAGAGGATGAACTAAAAGCTGAAGAGAGAAGAGAGTTTAGGTTACTTTCAAATTCAGAATTGGGATGGTATTTTTCTTGGGAGCAACCTGCGTAGATGAAGGTTTGAGGTATGGTTTGTTGGTAGCCATAAGAGGTGAGTTCTGAAGAAGAGAAATAAAGAAGAGAAGAGAGTTTGAATGTTATTATGAAGATGAGGCTGTGAGTGGAGAGTAAGTGAGGAGTTCTAATCAACATTATTCTTTTGGCTTGTTTTTTCTGCAGTTTGGAGCTCTTTTTATGTGGCTTGGTTATAAGAAAAAGATATGGTTGTGGGTTATTTTTCGTCTTTTTTGTCTGTAATTAGATAAAGGGGCTTGTCACAGCCCATTTGTTTTGCATATATACTTTCTTTGGTTATAAAAGTCAGAAACGCCAGCAGCGACCTTTGCTTTTTTCACGCAATTGGCTGAGGGCTAGTTCAAAAAGTATACATAATAAAAAAAGGGGGAATATTTCAACAAAAGACCTCTCTAGGGAATATATATAAAATAGGCCCTAAAAGATTTTGAAATTGCAGTAAAGGACTTAGGATGCAAAGTTAAATTAAATTTTGTGGTGAAAAGAAGAAAAATACCCTTACCTATTTATTATTATTCTTAAAAAAATTCCGGGCTGGCCCTGAACGCTAGCCAACTAAAGCAGTCACGAGCTCAGCCCATTTAAGTCCTTTAAGTCAAGGGTCGGGCCTATATTTTATATGGTCCAAAATGGCCCTTTTAAGCTCGAAAATAAAAGGGCCGGCCCTTTAGAACCGAGGGCTAGCCCTTTTAAGCCCATAATACTTTTTTTAATAAAATATGTTTTTTTTATATTTATAAATTATTTATATCATAATAATAAATAATTATCTACATATAAATATATATACACGTACATATGGGCTAACAAATAAAGATATCTAACCTTTCAAATCATTTTACTGATATTTATCATTGAATTTAAAATTTTGAAACTTGTTTGTTCTTTTGATATTCAAAAAAGTTTGAAAAATATTGAATTTCGGTAAATGGTATAAAAGCCCAGGGGCTAGCCATAAGCCCTCGTATCTAAGGGACGAGCTTAAATAATTAAATGATTTTATAGCACGCGGGTTTTTCAAACCCTACCCTTTTAGGCCTTGACCTTTCAAGGATCAGCTCTTTAGGGTCGGGCTAGCCCTTATTAAGGGCCAACCAAAGACTTGGACTTTGGTGGCTAGAAAATAATTTTCCAGCAAAAAGGGGTAAGTGGAGGTTTGAACTCACCACCTCTTGGCACCCCAACAAATTGTTACCACCAAACTGGCAATGTCTCCTCATGTGGTAGTGAAATAAAATATATATGTATTAATCTTGCAACCATACATACTTTGCATCATAGTTAACAACTATCTCTAAACATGATAAGCAAGTGAAATGGTCTTGTGAACAAGATAAATTAATTTCATAATAATTACTCCTATAAATAAGTGGAATATTTTTATTAATAAGATAAATTAATTTTTAATAAAATCAAAATTTTAAGTGTCTTATGCATTATGAACAAATTGAATACACCTATAAACAATTAAAGTTTTTTTTTTTTTTGCTTTCGCAAGGTTTCCCCCAACCCGGCAGGCTTATCATTTTAAAAATGAAATGCTTCATTATTCCATTAACAAATTACATCCAATTTCTCTACTTTGTCTCTCTATATAAAAAAAAATTCAGAAGGTAATTTAATATATAAAATCAAAAAGTTATTTTCCAATTGCCATATATATAATTAATTAAGAGATAAGGTTGATCAAAGTCATTCTCCTTATAGCTCAGCATTTTTATATTATTGTTTAATTATGTCAAGTATTTTTAAAATTAATCATTAATGGTAATTCCGTAACTTTTAATTCAATTGGGCGTATAATCTATATGTAATCTGAACCGTCTTATATACTTTTTATCCTTATATATGCTTGTATTTATATATCCTTAATCAATTTTTTTTCAAAATCAAATAACACATAATAATCACACATCAATTTTGATTTTTCAAATATTGCTTGTCTCTTTATAGTACTTCGCACATCCTAGTTCTACTGTTGGAATTTTTATATTTTAAAATAATTTTGGGAATAACATAAATTATTTTGAACTTTATTGAAACTTTTTCATAAGAATATTTCACTTATTTATGAATTGTAAGATACTTGTAAATGAGTAATTGTCAAAAGTAAATTTTACTTGTTTATAACTATTCAATTTGTTCATGATGCACAAAACACTTACAAATTTGATCTTGTTAAGAAATTAATTTATCATGTTAATAAAATATTCCGTTTGTTTATACGACTATTAGGCCTATTCATGGAGTGTAAGACACTTGTAAATGGGTAATTTTTATTAAATTAATTTGTCTTGTTTACAAGAACATTCCACTTGTTCATCATATTTGAAACTGTTGTTAACTATGATGCAAATTATGTATGGACACAAGATTAATACATATATATTTTAATGCATTAACATATCAAGAGTCATTGTTTTGGACAAACAAAAAATGCATATCAAGAGGCATTGCCAGCTTGGTGGCAATGCTATTTTTTGGTGCCAAGAGGGGGTGCATTCAAACCCCCCCTTCCCCCTCTGTTGGAAAATTATTTTTTGGTAAGGGCTGCTTTGTCTTTTCACCATAAACTTTAATTTCATTTTGTCTTTATGTCTTTTAGTGATGTTTCAGAATCTTTTAGAATCAATTTAATATAAATTATCTAGAGAGGTCCTTTATTAAAATTTTCCCTAAAAAAGGAGCATAGCGTCATAACGGCATAACGTTAATATATCTATATATATAGAGAGAGAGAGATATTGGCAACACTACAATTTCATGGCCAGAGAGTTATGTTTTTATTTTTAGTTACTATAATTATGTTAACCTCTCTATTGGTCAAAAGAAAATATTAACTTCTTTCTTTTGTCTTTAAAATTTATTATACACACATACATACATACTTTTTTATTTGTATTTTCTAAAAGTACACAATTTTTTTTTTTGCATTAAGATTCTACTTTGTTTGGGTATTTAGGAGAAAAAATTAGGGAAAACTAAAGAAAATACGAGGATGGAAATAAAAAAGTAAATAATTTTTCCCCTCCACACCAAAAATAAAAAATAAAAAAGGTTTTCCCCTTGGGAAAAGAGGGAGGAAGAAGTGGGATGTAAAACCTAATGATATAATTTCCTTCCACATCCTTAATTTGCGCTATTGACAAAATCTGAAGCTCCACAACCTCTCTACCTCCTTAGGGACTGTTTCGTGCAAGCGTTTTGCACCATTTGATTGCGTAAGCAAAAACAAATAAGGAGCTTTATCAAATCAAGTGATTGGATGCAGTTGTTTGAATAAGTTACTTATGTAAAAAAGTGTATGAAAAAAATAAGCTGGCCCATGTGACTTTTCTGAGCATTGGCTTATGTTATGACCGTTGGAAAGAGAAAACACATGCGAAGCAAGCACTCCTCCCACTCACATCTTCTCCAAATGACCAGAAGCAAGCCACTGATC
The DNA here is from genome assembly GCA_037177275.1 of Acacia concinna. Classification (NCBI taxonomy): domain Eukaryota; kingdom Viridiplantae; phylum Streptophyta; class Magnoliopsida; order Fabales; family Fabaceae; genus Acacia; species Acacia concinna. Next base: position 20,113 of record JBAGKO010195200.1, read on the forward strand.
TCCCAAACACTCTCGATGAGCCTCATCGTTAGAAGTAGGTCACATATCTCCATTGTTTGTGTTTGGTGAGCCTTGTTGTCAAAAGAAAAGGCCATCCACCATGGTCATTGTCATGTCCTGACACTTTCCACAAGTTTCAACTTTTCTCAAGGTGGTATAGATCAGTCTTCTTGTTGGTTGAAGGTGGAAAGGAAGTAGGTGGGTGTCTTTTATGGCGGCTTAGGTGGGTGGCAGTGGCTGCGATGTTTTTGTGGTCTTGTGTATAAGCATTGTTTGAGGGTGAAGTTTCAAAGGGCGAGGAGTCTCAAGGTTGTTTGATCTACGTGTGGGTAGGTTGATCTGGTCCTCTTCTCATATGTTGAGCTTGCCAAAACAATGCATTCTAATAGTGTTTTTGCTTGAGCATTAGTTTTTCTTTCTTTTTTTCCCAGAGCCATCGTTTTTCTTCTATGGCTCTAAGTTCTCTTCATGTTACCTCCAGCTTTAGGTTCATGCTTCACACTTTTCCCTTAATCAAAGGCTTTGATTTGTAAATTTTTCCTTCATTCTAGAGAAGGTAATGCAAATGTCCGGTGATCGCTGTTCACCCTTTGTTCTCTGTGCTCAGCGGTGTTTTTTTGTGGTTGCAAATTTTGAACATCTATTGAACCCATTAGCCTCCTAAGCTCTTGATTTATAATTCCAATAGGAGAGTGGGGACAATAATTGGTGTTGAGAATAACTGATGCACCCACTTCATTGGTCGATGTATTTAAATTACAGGTAAATCAAGAGCAGTTGCTACACTGGTTGAAACACCATGCTTATAATTCGCCACACTATTAGGATTCCTTGGACCTTAGTTAACTGCTTTTATTTATGTTGAGACACTATGTGTTTTTATTCATATGCTTTGTTGCCCAACAATTGTTATCGTCACACTATCAGGACTTTGTTGTATGACAATTATGCATATTTAAATATCATGTTATTGCTTACTTGCATTTTTTGTAATTTAATACAATTTCGTTCTAACTTGACTATCACATAGGTTGCATTCCCAATTGTGAGTTCAAGTAAAGATAGAAAGGCTCTAGCAATTGTCCTTTACTTGAAGAGATGGAAGACTGAGAAAAGGTCACACAACTAGTGGGTGAATACGTCACGCCTTAAATAAACAGACAGCCACATAGGACTAGTAACTAAATAGGTGCACAATGGGTAGTGGAGGTTTTGGGAGGACATGATACAATATGTATGTCATGAAAATGTTCACGTGGAAAAATGTGTCTTCCATCATTTATGGGTCAAAATTGGTTGAACATGGGTTATGACAGACTACAAACATTGGAATTGAAGAAATTGTTGCCATGTTCATGTATATAGTTGGGCATGCACAGGGTAATAGGATCTTATAAGAAAGATTTCAACATTCTCGAGAAACTGTGAGTAAGGATTTCCACTGTGTTGGAGGCATGCATGAATCTCGCCAGGGAAAATATCAAACTGCACTACTACAAAATTGTCTATATTTGACGGTTGTTTTTGCCCATATATGACATATATTTTAACGTCATATATATTTCTCTTAATATGACGGTTTTCTAGTAAGAAACGTTATGTATATGCCACTTATACATGATGGTTGTTAAATAACGACTGCTATATATATATGATGGTATTTATTGAACAACTGTTAAATATATCATTTTCTATTTTACAAGACCAATAATCATCATTTTTCTTACAGTTCATTTATATTGAGTCCCCTGGAGAATCTTATGCCCTTTACTGATCAATGTCCAGTTATTTATGATTTTATTAGAGTAAACCATAATTTGAAACAATATACATTGATACTAAAAGGACAGAAGATTCATCCAAGGAGCTCAATAAATAGATTGCAAAACAAAAATGATGACAATCAATCTTGTAAAACAGAATAAGCGTAGCAAGTAAGAAAAATAGGGAACAAATTAATTAAAGTTCTCACTTTTAGTGACTATATATACATATAGATCGAGAAGCTAGCATCATATATATATATGGCATCTATATATATCTTCGTGCATGGCAAACATTTACTGTATTATGTATACATAACAACCCACAATATATCGATTAGATTCATCAAAATTTTAGTAGTAAATGATAATAACTACACTTAAGGGTAGAAAGTTCTCACTTTTATACGATTTACCGCAAAATTGCAAAGTTCTGAAGAAATAACAATACTTTTGTGCAATGCAATGGCAGAATAACAAAGTCTTCCATGTACTACAGATTAGATCTACCAGTTAGCACGTTCACAGTAAGCAGACTGTGTCACAGTAGATGTACATCAAAAAGAGAGCATGAACGACAGGGAAATCTAGTGGGTATGCCGAAGTGGCCGGTGTGTGGGCTGTGGTGGAGAAGAGCGTTTGACAAAATTTGCTGAGTACTCTGAAATCGTGGTGAAAATAGGGTTTGTGGGGTGGTTTTTAAAGACATTTCTATGGCAGTTGTTTCAAAAAAACCGTCAAATACTATATGTATAAAGGGTTTTCAACAAAGAATTGCCATATATATTTCAATTATATACAAAAAATTGCCATTTATTTATTTAATTTATATGGTGTTTCTTTATAGAACCATCATATATGACATGGACGTATGGCGCTTCAAATTTCACATCTTTATATAAGGCAGTTTTTAAAAAACCAGCATATAGTTTTCTTGTATTTATGCATTGTTTTGAAAAGCCGTCATATATAACTAGGCGGGGCGTCAATTCAAATTTCACATCTCTAAATATGATGTGTATCCTATAAGCGTGATATATACAACATCATATATACACAATTCTATGGTAGTGCCGCTTGATCCACAGTTTCATTTACGTCACCCAAAAATCGTAAATGATCAGCGATATTACCTATGCTTTAAAGATGTCATAGGAGCGATTGATAATACTCACATCAAGGCAGTTGTTAGAGCTTCTGACCTTCCCAGATATATAGGCAAAAAAGGATACCTCACAACATATTATGGCCATGTGAGATTAGGATATGTGCTTCCAATTTGTGTTGACCGGATGGGAAGGCACTACTCATGATGCTCGTATCTTCAACACTGCTATGTCAACAGAATATTTGAATTTTCCCCATCCACCTCCATGTAGCACTTTCAATTTCATACCTCATTTTTTTACTTCATAATGATAATCAATATTTTTACTACATAATTCCATTCAATTTTGATGATTTTCCTTGATTTTATGATGTTCAAAATGCATTTAATTGAATAAATTGGAATTATGTGGAATAATATAGAGAACATGGATTTTGGCTTAAATGTGCATAATGGTCATTCTTTCTTGGCAATATTTTAGAACATCTGATATTACATTTTGTTCATTTCTTGAAGGAAGATCTGGGAAAAATGAAGACAAGAGGGACTAAATTTCAAAGAAAGGAAGTTGAAGATCTTGACCCATGGAGTCCAAGACTAGATCCATGACCCATCTTTGTGAGACTCAACCCAGTTGGAAACAGAAACAGAGACGTGTGCTGGAGAAAAAGGGGCACGCCATTCAGTAGGGATTCATCATCATCGACACACCTTTACCATCTCAGACCATCACACACCATTCTCATACATCATCCACTCCAGCTCTCATTGGCAACTTGCAATTCATATCCACAATCTTTTCCGTTGTCGGCGAGCATTCTGGATTAGAGTTCCTAACGCACATCATCATCATTCATTCATCACGATTCAACCCTTCCCCATCTCCGTTATTCATCATCATCATCGTCACCCATCTGCAACTTCAGTCACGCCATTCACCTACCATCCTCTCTGGGCTTCACTGCAACTTCCATTCCCTTTTCCTCCCTCACTCTCTCCACTATCGAGAATCAAATCTGGATTCCGATGGTTCCCCTAAATCTCCAATGAAAGCTGATAGTTGGAGAATGTAGAAGGACTCCATGGCTGGTCTTCTTCAAATGAGGAGCTGAATCTTGTGGTTTTCCTAATTGATTTGAGGATTTGAGTCTCAAGATGCTAACCATAGAGTTTGATTCTCTTCTTTAATTTCTTCTTTGATTAATTTAGTTAGTTCCATTTGTAGTAGAAATGACTAGTTGTCAAGATTACTTCAATGTGAACTTGTTGAACTTATAATGGATATTAACAGAGGAATTCAATTTCTTATATAGCTCTCTGATCATTTCATGATTCCTAGTTAGAATCGGATTAGTTCTGGAATCAATGTTTATTGGTTTTAAAACTCTGTTGCTTTATGATTGTCTAGTTGTTCATTCATAATTGTGACATAGTTTTAGCTGAATGTATACGAACTTAAAGGGAATTGGTTTAGTTTGCTCTATGAGGATTTTATTTGTTCAAGAGGAAGCTAGAACGCATGCTAGTGGTGTGAATTCTATGTATTAATAGCTTGCTAGTTGTAAGCTCATAGCCTATGACAATAATCCAACTCTAATATAATTGATGAGACAAGGAAGATCCAATAACATCTAGGAAGCCATGTTCTCTCATTGATTACTTACCCACTTGTCCTCTATTTTGTTTGATTAGTTACTGCATTTGTCATTTCTTTAGTTGAGTTACTAGCATATATAGAATTAGACTTAAGTAATTTTTGAATCATGAAGTCACTTGCTCTTTTGGCTGTTTGAATTTAATTTGCTAAGTTAAAGGTCCGCTTTACATTGTTTAGGGAAATTAACTTGCATTTAACTCCTTGTGGAAAACAACCTAGGTTAATCACTATATTATAGAGTTTAGCTTAGTTTCTTTGATTTTTAGGGGATACAACTAACTCTTTAAATCAATAAGTCATTTTTTCCCCCTAAAAGCCACTTCTAACAAATCATTTAAAAAAAATAAGTCACTTCTAATAAATTACATCCAAACGGACCCTAACTTAATCATATACTTAACTTGACCACAAGTTTTTCTAAAGGGAAAATGTTACCATGAGAGTGGCTTAACATGATTTTGTAAGCTAGAAATATAAGAAGGATAAACATGGTGTGTGAACTTGCAAGTTTAATTGAGACTACAATTTGTTTGAGTTTAAGAGTGATTTGGTATGATTTTGTGAGCTAAAAAATATAAAAATGGTAAATTCAAATAGTTAACTCGTAAGTTTAACAACCATAATTTAATTTTTATTATATTATTGCTTTCATTTATTGGAAATTCATAGAAAGTCAACTCCTACATTAAATACTTTTTTTGCAACTAAAAAAGATATACCATTTCGATCAATTCAATTTGTTCGTTTTTAAGATAATGACGAATCATGAACAGGCATTCGGATCATAAGCATATATAGTCGAATCTTAAAAGAATAGCCAACATATTTTGCAGAATTTTGTTTATAACATTGTCTAGTGATCGATAGTCTCTATATAAAGCCATTAGTAGTCTTTGTTTATCATAAGAAAATGAGATGCACATCAACATTCAAAACCTCTATTATATTTGAATATTGGAATTGGTTAAAGCTTCTGTGTTTCATCAATGGCTTCCAATATTGTGGGCCCATGGCCCCAGTTTGGGGTCATTTCTGAAACTAGAGAAGCTTTTTGTAAATATTGATATTCAGTTATTCCTCTTTTAATGTTATCTTTTTCTTTTTTTCAAATTCTATGTGCAAAAGAAATTTCGCAACCTCAATATATCTATTTCGAATTTTTGCAATTTTTTTAACTGTGTACAAGAAGCAGGCTGAAATCAGATTGAAAGTTACCAGGATCACACTCGCCATCTCCGACATGTGAGAGTCTGCATATAGCATCGCTAGGTGAAAAGGTTATTGGCTGATTTTGCAATTTTTATACAAAGTTCTATTAATAAAGTGATTATGTATAAGATGCCTCTAAGCTCACAACAATATGCTTATCCCAATCATGATTTGATTATTTGAAACAAATTCATCAAACATGATTCTGTTACCTGCAAACAATAAATCAAAATGAGATGCAACCACTAGTAAAAAAGGCTTTTTGTAGCGCTATTTCTACTAAGCGCTACAACTGTACGGGTACCACTTAGTAAAACGAGTGCTACAACATGTTATATTTCAATTTATTTTAATATTAGATATAAATATATATATACACGACAATCAAATGTGTACATCCAGTATTTTGAAGTGTTATATAAAAAAGCGTTAAATAAATTCTTATAGTTCACTTCTTTTACTATTGTTTAACTCTTTTTACTAATGGTCAAATTCAAAACATCAATTTTTTTGCTTTTACTTTGTTGGCAGTTAGTCGATGCATAATTAAGTAGTCACTATAGAAAGCTAAACTTTTTATATGGACGTAGTCACCGCAAAATGTAAGACTTTTATAGGTGGTACTAAAAAGTTGCCGCTAGTATCAAAAACAAAAAAAAAGTTGCCAATGATAAATCCATACTAATTACACTTTGAACAGTTCATAGAAAGCACAACACATGCTCCACTTGTTCCAAATAGAACATGACTATGCCTGAAAATTTACATAAACAGTAGAATCAAGACCCCACAAGATATATCTATCTCCAATCCATATTTGAGCGTCAACTCTCCTTTTGCTCTCCATGGTGGATTTCCAAAGGCTGGCTGAAAATTACACTTTGAACAGTGCATAGAAAGCACAACACATTTTCCACTTGTTCTAAATAGAACATATCTATGCATGAAAATTTACATAAACAGTAGAATCAAGACCCCACAAGATATATCTAACTCCAATCCATATTTCAGCATCATGAGTCTCTTTTTGCTCTCCATGGTGGATTTCCAAAGGCTGGCTGAAAATTTATATAAACAATAATAAATAGTTCTTACATAAATATACTGACTAAAATGTCTTTTCAAACTATTGTTGCTTGAACCATATTTTATTATAAACAAAGCATCGAATTTTACATAATACAAACAATGTATTAATACAACAAACAAAAAACAAGTGAATTAGCAACAGAATTCAATCACTAAACTCATTTAGTGATGAAATCCCGACGATGTTAAACAATTATGACAGTTTAGTATACAACGGAATCATCAAATTACATCATTAAATTCCATCTCTGATACACTGTTTGTTTTTTTTTTGCAGTATTTGTATTTATTGGATTTATTACATTATAATTTGTTTATAAATTAACTTTGATAACTGAATAATTAAGGAAAACATGCATGTAGAAATATGTGTGTGTGTCAGTATATTCTTGGCCATTAATTGATTGTCAACTGCAGAGAATAAAGCAGGCAAAGAACAGCATGCATCTTTCCATTTTGGTTACATTATTCTAATACAGAGAAAGCCAACGAGTAAGCACTATGATGACCACTTGGATTAACCACGTGGTGAGATGAGTACAAGGAATATTTTTCAGTGAATAATTTGATCAATTATTAATTCTGATATTTATAAAGCATCAATTCTCTCTATTTCAGTATGGGGTAAACAAGCAGAGTACTTTGAATCTCAGATATTTTTGTTAGGTCTCTATCATCATGATCATTAATTTCAAGAATTCTTTGGAGAAATAATTTCAAGAATTAAATAATATAAAATATAAGGAAATTTAGTATGGAAGTCCCATGATTTCATCTCATTTTATATTAAGTCCATGTAATTTTGTATGGGAAAATATTATTAAGGTCTCAATCAAGGAAAATAATATAAGAAAAATCCCTTTTACAAGTGAAAGATCAGCTACCATTTACAAATTATGAGACTTGTCTTTTTATTATTTTCTTTGGTTCGGACCATAATGATATTATCCCTTTTTTTATTTGATCCATATAGTTTCATCAATTATAGGTAGTTTATCACTCTACTCATAATTTAATTGTTTATAAGAGAAACGACATTAGTAGCTGATGATGTAGCTTTCCATCAGTATACATCTAAATTAATTTTACCAACGGTTCCAAATACAATCAAAATCAATCAGACTGCCAACGGTATAGATACAAGGAGTTGATTATGATCAGAATAGGTATATTGTTTTTATGTTGATAATAAATTTTATTCCAAGGCATGATCTTAGAATTGATCTCTGGCAAGCTCTGAATATCTTAGTGGGTTGTACATCTGACCCATGGTTGTTGTTAGGTGATTTTAACTCATGTCTTGATCCCTTGGATAAATGTGGAGGAGGCCCTCCTCATTTTCTTTCCATGAACCAATTCAAAAATTTTATTGACTCATGTGGTTTGTCGGATGTCCCAGTAATTGGTGATAACTTCACTTGGTGTTGCAAAGATGTTAAGGAAAGGTTAGATTGGGTATTTTGTAATCAAGCTTGGGTTTCCTTATACCAAGACTTCAGGGCTATTCATGAGATGAGCTACAAATCCGATCATAGGGTGATTATTGTCACTAACAACCATCAGCCTATTCATTGAAGGTATCCTCAATTCATGTTTCAGGCATCGTGGTGTTTGGAAGAGGGCTTTGATGACATTGTTCAGTCTTCATGGCATGAGAAAAATTGGACTGAGGGTAGGGAAGAATTTACTGCCAAGGTTTCTGCTTGGAGTTATGATGTTGTAGGCAACTTTTCAAAGGGAAGAAAGGAGCTTATTTGTAGACTAGAGGGAATTGGCAGATAATTACAAACTAATAACTAGGGTGGGCTTCTAAGATTGCAAGCTAAATTGTGGAATGAATATGCCAACGTAATAAACCAAGAAGAGTTGATGTAGTTTCAGATATCTCGTTGCAATTGGCTCTAGTTTGGTGAAAAGAATACCCATTACTTCCACATGTCGGCAAAGATAAAACGTCTAAGAAACAGCATTGAGTCTCTTAAAAATGATGCAAGAGTTTGGATATATGATCAAAGAATTCTTGAGGATATGGCAGTTGATTATTTCAAGAAGCTCTATTCCATTGATGTCAGCGTCCAACTGGAAAACTCATGGCCAAAAGATTTTCAATGCCTGCTGTAATAATCTCTTGATGATCTTCAAAAAGATATATCTAGCATTGAGATAAAAAAATGAAGCTTTTGAAATGGGTGCTTTCAAGTCACCTGGCCCTGATGGTTTGAACCCTCATTTTTTCCAATCCCAATGGACAGTGATTGGTCATAAGGTGTGTGACTACATCGCATCTGCTTTCAAAGATCCATCTAAAGTTAGGAACATGAACCAAACCAATATTGTTCTAGTCCCTAAAATTAACCACCCAACTTCTCTCAAGGACTTTAGACCTATATCTCTTTGTAATGTGTCATACAAGATCCTCAGTAAAGTTCTCTCAAATTGTTTGAGGAAGTATATGGATTTATTAATTGATC
>JBAGKO010195201.1:0-14533 GCA_037177275.1 Acacia concinna
GATTATTCAATGGTTTTGTCGCAGCCTCTTGAATGTGATGTTTTGGTTTTATTAGAACGTGGCCTTATGCCACATGAACAGTTTCGTGAGGACCATTCTCAGTTCATGTAATTATTTCAAGCTTAGCCTGCTTTCTGTATTTAAAAAAAAAAATGCTCTCTCCGTAAGATGAGAAAAAATTTGTCTCATATACTTACATTACAAATAACAAAAATATTTTTAAAAAATTAAAACAAGCGGACACTTGACTGAGTCAAACCGTAGACTTTGATTTTCAATTAAACTATTCTCTCAATTAATGACGGTTCTAGTTTCAACTTTCCACTGCCTTGATTTTTTTTAATTAAAAATGATACTTTCTTTTAAACACTTTTTATCACGTTTTTTTAAACGATCATCACCAGTATTAACATTATATACAATGTTCAAATTATTGATTACTCTATTATTATGCTTTCGAAAAACAATGCAAGACTATAGACCTCCGGTCCTAATTACATGTTTAAATTATTTAGTATCATGCATGTTTTCCAAAAACAATGTAAGGCTATAGCCAATACAGTTTAAATCAAGAAACGGTCAGTTAAAATCAGGCTAACTAAACAATGTTCGCTTTAATTTTTATTAATACTTTTGTCTTCTTATTTCAATGTCACTTTTATATTATATAGAATTATAGAATAATTCATTCAAAGTTTCACATTTATGAATAATCGTACTTGTTATGTAATATTTACTTATACTTCTGGAAAAAAATTCTTCAAATATACAGAATTATAAAAGAAACTTGTGAAAATTTTGGGTTGGGTTTCTCACATTTTCCCCTTTCTCATTATCTTCTTATCATCTTATCTCCACCATTAGATTACAAAAATAAGTGGTTCGAATTCAATATTTATAAAATTATTACTATAACTATATATAAATAAGTTTAAACTTTTAAAATCCAATCTATATAATTTATAATTGTAATATAGAAAAAATTTAAAAATTTCAATTTATAAAACATAATAATAATAATCTTATAAAATATTAAATCTAAACCATTCATTTCATCATCTAAGAGTGGAGATGAGATTATGAGAAGATAATGAGAAAGAGGATTATGAGAGTATCTTCTTCCGAAAATCTTCAAGTACATATGAAAGTGATGGCTTTTTTACCTTCATGCTATAAATAGTAACAAAAATTATCCAAATGCTTCACTTTGAAAAATATTTATTGCTAAAACTCGTTATTGTGTAGATCGAGTTTCAAATTACAAAAAACTCTTTTAGATTGTGAACGAGTTTCAATTTATCAGTAATAAAAAAGTGAACTCATTTAAACGAGTTTGGATTTTTGAAAAAGTGAACTTACTCACTGTTTAAATGAGTTCTAATTTGTCTTCTAATAACTCGTCTTCCCATATGCAAAACTTCCTTTTTTTTCTACCATGCTGTCCTATCACAAAGATCATTATTCCACATATGCAAAGATTCTTATTCTTTAGGTGCTGATATTCCATTCTCTCGTTAAATCAAAAGCATGGAATTGCATGTGAGGCTACAGTAAATTTCACAAATATATATATAAAGCAATGTATTCTTCTTTTATGCGTGTTGCTTCTCTTGTTTTCTCTAGACTCATTCATTTCAGCACAAAATCTCCCATCTTATTCTCTCTTCATTTCATGCACAAAATCACCTCTCTTATTCTCTTCAGGTCCCTTCATTCCATTTACCTACTGTGCAATAATATTTTCAACTTGGAGCTTGATTTTGCATTTGAGTAAGGTACATTCTTTTAGTTATTATTTTTTATAATTTTAATATTTCTTTTGTAGAAAAATGTTTGTAAGAGATAATCCATCATAAACTTATTTAGATGTTGATTTTTTTTTCTTATGATAATAAAAGAAGCAACTAGATGAAACTAGTGACCTGCATAAGGACAAATACACTCAAGAATAAAAGAAGGAGCAGTACTATTTGTTTTTTTTTTAAAAAAAATTTGATCATAAAGAAGGAGCAGTACTAAACGTGTGCACAAGCTTGAGCCTCTTTTAAAAAATTATAGATGTAGACATGTAAATAATTTTCTTATAAAATAAATTGTAGTTTAAATTTTTTATTAGAAGATTAAATAAGATTTTTTGCATATTCATAAAATATGATCTCATTCATATATTTATTAATATATATATTCACGTATACTTTTAGTCCTTTAAATTTATATAATATATTATTTTGGTTCCTTAAGTTTAAAATGTGATTAACACAAAATATTGACATGGTAAACTTAGATAGTGTTTGGATTTGACTTATTTTGACTTAACGTTAATTATCAAAAAAAAAAAAAAGGAGCTTTTCATTTTGAATTGTTTGGTAATATTCCTTATGTTTTTATATGTCATAATAGTATGATTTCATAATCATTCCTAACAAGCTTATGCCTATTTGTAAGTTATGCTTATGAATGTCATGTTGTTGACCAACAATTAGCATATATAGGCTTACAACATGCACTTGTTGTTAGGTGGATTGGAGCTATCCCAAAAGAAAAATGGTCATGTGTGTATGACTTTGAAGGTTGACGTTTTGGACACAGTACAACCAACATTGCCGAGAACATGAATGGCATATTCAAAGGTGTTTGAAGTATACCAATAACTGGTTTGGTGAAGGCAACCATGTAGAGAGTCAATAAGTATTTTGTGAAACATGCCAAATAAATTCATACACAGATTGCAATTGGTCAAATGTTTTTTGAGACGCTAGCAAAGAAGATCGACATTGTAACACAATGTGCATCTGCTTGTGTTGTTCAAGAGTTTGACAAAATATTCACATCATTTGAGGTTGTTAAGCCATACAATATGCAATGTTGACAATTTCCTCATTGTTGTAGGGTTAAATTTATTTGAAAAAAATGTGATTGTGGAGAGTTTCAAGTAGAAAAGCATCCATGTATGTATGTTGTTGCTGTTTGTGCACAAGTAGGTATAAACCATTTACAATATGTTGATCCTATTTTTATTAGAAATCATGCAAATGGCTTATAGTAATTTGTTCCATCTAGTAGGAGATGAGACTTGCTAGCCACATATTGATTGTCCTATTTTAATTCCTTATTTATTAATGGTTTGAGAAAAATGTCATCATCGCTCAATTCGCATACATAATAAGATGGATTTAACCATCTCCAACCAACCTAACAAATGTGGATTATGTCAACAAGTTGGTCAAAACCGCTCTACTTGTCTTGGCTCACATATATAGAGAATTATGTAATACTACTAACCTAACCGAAGACGGGATTGGAGGATACTTATCTTTGTTACATCTGTGGGTATGAGATCACTTCCCTATGCTAGCACCACAAATACCTATATATCCAAATCCAAATTCTTATATCTACCTACTTTTACCTCCCTTGGGTTTCAAGTATGCTAAGTTCATCAACAAATATTTGATATTCACTTATTGTTAATATTATACAAATATTAACTTTAAATTTTGTGATGATAATAGATGGAAAAATGTTGAAAAAAACCCTCGTCCAAGTTCTATGTCTTTACTCCAATATAGGAGTTTTCTTGATATAATGACTGATGATGAGATAATTTGGTGACCATATCAATCACCTGAAGCAGGCCAATTGATTCTAGAGTATCGCTTGGCAACACCTGAAATTTAGCTTGCTTCTGTCCCTCTTAGATGTTTTCATATTATAGAATGGTATCATCTTGACCATGTACTAAAACAATTTGGTCATCAACAACCAATTCCTGTCACCCCTGTTTTCTAGGAAATTATCATATGATACAATTACTTGGTAGAACAATTACAAATTGGACTCAAGAACACTTAGAGTTCATACAATAATGGGAAAGATGGCCAAATGATATAGTTTATACTCTAATACAAAATGAATATGACCAAACATCTGAGTACATGCAATGGTATTGGAGACTTACCAGACGATGGATCCATTGTATTAGTTGGGACATTGGTTATGTGGTAATAATTTTTGTCTCTTTTTGTCTATAACATTATTTCATTTTATACAAAATTCTTACAACCAATATCTTATTTATTACGGGCTGACATAACAAAAGAGTTATATAGACTGACAATTAATTCTCGCTCAACATGCTCTAACTGTATTGATTATTAAGATAGGGTTGCAAGGGACCAACACAATATCTTACTTGCAATGAAAGAGCAACGATTTAACTTCAACCCTCAACCTGCTTCACCAATAGTTGAATTGCCTCGCCCACAAATTCCTCGAGATAGTTTGAGCTAGTGGCATGGTGGCTACTTATCTATCTAACCACCAATTCAAAATGAAAATGTCAGAGAACAAGAGCATCAACATTTAACTTAGTATTATTACATGCAACCCCCATAATCCTCCACTTTTACCTTTCCAATTCTTAATCAATTTGAGCCTCAGTAAATGTCATCTTCATTAGCATCATCTCATTTTGAACATGCCATTGCTTGATAATCCTGTCATATTTTCATATGAATACCATGTTTCTACTTTTGAACAAGATGGCCCATCAAACAAAGCATTTTCCATCCCTCGACAATCCGTTTCTTTAGTTCATTCTCATTGGTTTGATCTGAATACAACCTCATAAATAAATGAAACACTTGAATCTCATGAAGAAATTAACATACAACAACGACAAAAACATACGAGGAGGAGAACAAGACATGGTACCGGAAATCACTATTTGTCAAGTAAATTAATTTTCATTTTATATTCATATAAAGTTTAATCATTATTTACTGTTACTTTTTATTTAAATTTAAATTATTATTTATTTTAAATAATTTTATTTTATAATTAATACAACTCAATTTATCATTGTGTGATTATCAACATTTTCGCTCAATTATTTACTCATAATCATTCTAATGATTATGAAATTAATATCATTCTAATTATTACAAAATTAATATCATTCTAAATGATTACAAAATTATATCTAATAATTTCAACTTCATTGATTAGGGTTGGTGGGAGACATTGACCCTATATTTGGATGGAGAAAAAAATTAAAGGAGAAAGAAAATTAGGGGAGAAAACTCCTAAAAATAGTAAATTTCTTTATTATTTATAGAAGTTTTTAAATCCAATACTCATTTTTTCTTTCTTTCTCCCCACTTTTCTTCTCATCCAAATATAGCCTGAAAGTTGTTCAATATGTGATGAATTTTAAAAGTTGTTTAGCTCAAGATGAATTTCCCATTGTACTTTCGACTTCACCAGTTGTAAACATTGAAGAACTTCATCTTGGTGAGATCAAGTTCAAAACTTGTTCAAGCTTATAACAACTTTGTGTGTAGGATTTTGAGAAATAATTTTTAACTTGTAGCATTTGGCTCTCTCTCTCTCTCTCTAATGTAGTATTTGGGTACATATTTCAAAAGTGATAGTATTTACCCGAAGAAAATTATTTTTCTTATGAAATCTTTCACATGCAGTTTAACTATTTGTTTTTTTACTAGTATTTGAATTTGATGCCTTAATTTATACTCATTACAATGTTAATTATAAGATTCAGTTGACTTTTTTGGAAAATACTAAGAAAGTTAATTACATTACTTAATCCTATTATATGTTGTGTTTTATTATATTATATATTAGTTTATAAGTCAAACAACTCAGTTTGATGAAAAACGATAAATTTTACTATCCTAAAGTAATATAAATTAGCTTTCTTAGGATTCTTAAAAAAAAGTTAGCTGAACCTTATAATTAGGGGACTCTTAAGACTTGAAGGTTCAATAATCATCATTAATTGAGTTCAAACAAGCACTACTACAACTAGTAAAATGACTATTAGTGATTATTTTTACGACTTTACTAGACAACTTGAGGGCATGGAATTCTCTACGCAGCGCCCTCCCCACCAAATTGCATTGTTTTGGTGCAAATGGAGGGCCCAAACCCTTTTCTTTTTTAAAAAAATGATATGTAAAGCCTTAAAATATTTTTTTAAGTAGTACCCAATATTTTAAAATGCTTTTGTGTCCTAAAATGATTTTTTAAAGCACCCAGTATCTGAAAATATGTACATTGAACTAGTTTTTACCAACAAATTTTAACATATAATACATAGTATTCTAAATTTAGGGTGCTCATTACTATTAAAAAAATATTTTAGAAGTTTCTTATTACAACTAGAAAAGTAATTTAGGGTGCTAAATGCGATAAATATAATTGTAAGATACTGAGTCATGGTAAAAAAAAAATAATTGTAAGATACACAGTCTTAGTAAAAAATAGTTTAGTACACATATTGTCAGATACTGAGTGCTCCTAAAAATTATTAGCTTTTCATTGCAACTAGAAAAATAATTTAGGGTGCTGAATATGAAAAAATAGTTGTAAAATTCAGAATCTGAATAAAAAAAACTGTAAGTTACAAAGTCTTGGTAAAAAGTAGTTCAATGTATATATTGTCAAATATTAGGTGATCCTATACCAAAATTTGTTGGTAAAAAATAATTCAGTGTACATATTATACTGGATGCTATAAAAATCATTTTAGAATACAGAATTATTTTAGAATATTAGGTGCTACTAAAAAAATATATTTTAAGGCCTTATATATTATTTTCAAAACAAAAAAAAGGGGTTTGAGCCCCTCCCATCTACACCAAAACGGTGCAATTTGGTGGGACAGGTGCCAGAGAGAGAATCTCATTCCCAACTTGAGTTTCATTTGTCCCTGCACCATCAATATATAATCAAATATTCTTCCATCTAATACCAATGGAAGTTACTGTTAACAAGCCGGATTTGATTTGAAATTGCATCTTGCTCCGTGCCACAAGCTGGGCTGCAGTCATAAACACATTGGCGCCCAAAATCAAATTTCAAACTACTCAACCCACACCTTTTATCCTATAAATTCTACACACTCAACCATCCCCATCAAAATTGGTTCTCTATACGCATTTCCCACGTTGGTCATTCTCATCCTGTGCAAAGGTAATTATGTGCTTGGGTTAAGTGGGAGAGATCAGGTGACATGCTATCTACAAGTTGGAATTGTAAACATTTAACAATTAATGTTTCCTAAACTTTGTTTTCCTAATGATATTTTCCCTTTCTTCCAACCCAGGTTGTCCTACTGTCAGTCCTATTAGTGATACCACAACTTATGACATTGATCCACAATTCTATGAAGTGCAGAGCATGAAGCAGCATTTGGTTCATCATTGATAAGTTGCTGTACTCAAACATGTAGTTGTGCCCGTTTATTCACTCCATTATGTTGAGTGATTCTTTGTAATTTCTTTCCCTCCAATGCCGAAGTTACTTCAATGGTTCTTTGATACATCGTGAATGGGACTGTTCGGTGCTTGACTGAAGTTGGCTATAGTTTGATTTTTTGTTTGTGCGTTCAATTGATAGCAGTACTTTTTATTACTACATTAACCATAAAAGACAATAGTTGGAAAGGGAACAACTACCAGTAATTAAAGCTTTATGGAAATTTAGCATGAAATATACCAACTTAATTCATATCAACTTTATATGGTGATACATAACTTCTGTTTTATATCCCATTAGTCTGGTCGTTCTCATTGATATATTCAAAAACTACTTCTTTAGCATATTAAAATTACTTCACTACATATTAGCATGTGTCAATACACTTATATAATGTAAAAACACTAATCCACTTCCTCCTGCCAACACGAATGCATGCTACATCTACTTGGTTGGACATGTAGCAAACATTCGGCGGAGATGGCCTTTCTAGAATTTTAAGTAAAATAAAATTAATATTGATTTGACACAACTTTAGTTGACTCATGGTCAAATACAAAATTACCATGGATTAGAATGCTATATAATGCAAATAACTTTGAATCGTTCTCTAATCAAGTAGCTTTTATTTTGAATTTCTAGGTAAAACTAAGTACTAAAAGCATGGTTAAAAATGAGGT
This sequence comes from Acacia concinna, assembly GCA_037177275.1. NCBI lineage: Eukaryota > Viridiplantae > Streptophyta > Magnoliopsida > Fabales > Fabaceae > Acacia > Acacia concinna. Next base: position 7,959 of record JBAGKO010195201.1, read on the forward strand.
TTTTGAAGTTGGTTTAAAATAAAAATTAAACTATGATAATATTTTTTTTAGTATTTTTGGAAAATCAATAAAGAAAGAAATATTTTTGGAAAAAGGTAATATGATAAAACAAGTTCTGATATTAAAGTTGGTGGCTTTCCTAGCTTTTTAAAATTAATTGAGAGTTTAAAAATCGCATCAAGTCTAATAAAAATAACCCCAAGCAATCACATTGGGTCAAATTTATTTAATTGATGACTACTCCTACAATCACATTTATAGTCATCCCTTAAAATAAATTGTTAAACGCCACTTGATGTGTGCTAAAAATTATTTTAATGCACTCGCTTTCTCTTGTTGAGAGCACAATCGCAACACTTAAATTAGGATTAATTTATCACACAGTCTAGATATAACATAGAATCCATAATTTATTAATCCTAAAAGAGATAAATCCATATAGGTCTCAAATGCACTAATATAAGATTCAACAAAAAAATAATTCAATAAGTCTTACAAATATGTATCAAAATAAAAATAAAATCAAATAAAATTCATGATACATAAAGTAAGCTTATGAAAAAAATAGTAAACTTCTCTTTATAGCCCATTAAAGCTCTAACCACTTCCTATATCACCAAAACTCAAAAAAAATTAGTCACTCATCCTTTAGACACAGCCAAAGTATAACAATAAAACAATAATTAAAATCTAGAGAGAGAGAGAGAGATCACGGGTCTGTGGTGTTCAGTGAGAGAAAAAGGGAAAAGAAAATGAAGAAAGTGATCGGCGGTGGTGGTTTTGCGAGTTCAGTGAAGAGGTAAAGGAAGAGGACGATGGGTGATGGTTGGAAGGGACAAGGAAGGTGGTGGTTGTGGTGCTTTGATCTCGTCACTGTTCTTGCCGAATTCACACACGCTCTCACTATGCTTTTTGTTGTCTCCTTTTCTCCACTGTGGCATATATATTTGTATTTTTTTTTCTGCCGAATTCCTTCCTCCTCACACTGTAGCTTTCAGCTGTATATATATATATATTTGCTTCATCCCAAAATAGTCTAAAATAGTCCAGCTCTTTCTCTTTCTCTTGACCTAATTCCCTAATCTGAAAATAAAAGTAATCAAATCTGTAATACGTTAACTTTCAAAAATAAATTAATTAAGATCAATCATAAAATATATGATTGCTTTTTATCTTTTTAGGCTTAATTTATTACAAATACAATTAATCACAATCACTCACAATAAATACAATTAAGTCTAAAATTTATGATTACTTGCCCAAATATATCAAAAATTTCTTAAAAAAATATGGTTCAATCAAACATCATACTTCTTAAATAAAAATAACAATGACTTGACCCTACAATGCATGTGTCCGTCAAATGGTTCATCCAACAGGAATCAACAGTAACACCAACACATTAATCCATCTCCTACTACAAACACGATTGCAGGATACTAATACTTAATTGGACACATGGCTCACTGTATACTTTCATGTTTCAAACATATAAATTAATCTGCAACAAATCCCAACTCATCCCCTAACTTTGCCGCAGATGGAAGCCAGACTCTGTCATCATTTTCAGCTACCAAAATGACACATCGTTTCATTTGAACTGCCCTTTTGCTCAAAAGTGCTTTTCATTACTCGGGTACATTGGGTTTTGGTTCAACCATTCAATCATATTCCCTTATCTGATAAAGTTTCCATTTTTCGTCTTCCTATATTGTACATGGTGCATGTTCTTATATTGTGCCTTCTATGGTGAGTCATATTACATTATACATGCAACATACCTATAATTGTGGGCTGCTAATGTTAAGGTATGCCTATTTAGCACCAAATTCATTCCTGCACAATACCTTTGGAGTCGTCCCATCAGCTTTGAGCCACCCCCATAAGCTTTTGTTCAGTGAGCCACCCCATCTTACATGTCTCATACAAATGTTCAAATTTGTCTCTGGGGACTGATTTTTTCAATCAAGCATGCCTGGTCAATACTAACTATGTAGTCTTTTTTTGGAAATTACCCTTTCGTTTTCTTGTTCTGTGTCTTCCTCTTTTCATACAAGTGTATACTTAACTTCTTTTGTGTTTACTATCTCTTAGCTCATGACACACTAATGCAGCTTCAACTGCGCTGCTGAAAGTGCCTCATCATGTGTTGCCATCATCCAACACTTCATCCATTATATTGCACATTATTGGAAAAATGTTTTGACTGGCATCCAAAAATTGTTGCATGTTAATCTAACTTTAGCAAAATTGGATATCATGTCATTGCTGATTGTTATTGGATACCTTGACCATTGCATTTCACATTTACTGCCTAGTATTTTGTCATTCAAACTTCTTTATATATGTCAAATTCTCTTTTTTAGGACACTAATGCCAATACTTTCCTCTTCCATGTATTATTAAAATTTAAAAGTTGATCAGTCGCAATCGTTTACAGGATGGAGTAAAACACAATGGTACACTTGACTACCTTACATATGCATTGGAACATTTTTTTTGTTCTTGCCTCAACCCTGTACTATCTGGGTCCATCCAAGACTGTAACAACGTCATTTGAGCTTGAGGAATTTTTACAACATTCACCGCCCTCTTCCAAGCCAGAGATCTTCATCATTATCGTTCAGTAGCAAAATTAATACATCCCTATATGTCATATACATGTTTAAGAATTTCATGACTTCATTGTCACGTGTTTATATTATTTAAAAAACTTAATTTAGAATTTTGAACATATTTTCATCTTTTCAAACCACCAGAGGTTGGAGCTAAACCTAAGGACAACCTTTTTTTTTTGGTTCCGGTCTACTGTTCCTTTTAGATTTATATAATTTACGTGTTGCTTGACTATATTTTCCTATTCCTTTATTGCATGTTAATCTAATGTTAGCAAAATTGGATATCATGTCATGTGTGTAAAAAATTTCGATACCTTAACCTACTGTTCAAGCTCGTAGTCTGCTTCATTTGCTCATAACATAACAATATGTTGTTATTGGTCACTACCCTCATCAAATACATGTGAACAACATTTAAACAGGTATTGAAAAGCCATTAAAATTTCATATTTTACCCATAATCCAGCTGCCTTCATGTTCTAAAGAGTACTTTCGTTTTGACCATTGCCGCCCAGTATTTTGTCATTCAAACTTCCTTATATATGTCATAGACCTACAATTCAACAGCTTAAGTGGTAAAGTTTACCTATCCATATTCATTGCAAGTTCTCCTTTCGCAGCTTTAGTCTTTCTCAGTATCCTCCATTTAGCTTCCATTCTAATTAACTTTTATCTTCACACCCTACTTTCTATTACATGTATAATGCCTATATAAATATAAATAAGTCAATCAACAGAGACCTTCATATAAGCATGCTTGCTTATTGATACCATCAGATTCTCTTCATTGGACGCTAATGCCAATACTTTCCTCTTCCATGTATTATTAGAATTTAAAAGTTGACTCGTCCCAATTGTTTTGTAGAATGGAGCAAAACAATATAGTTCACTTGACTACCCTACATATGTATTGGAACATTTTTTTCATTTCGGCCTCAACCCTGCACTATCTCAGTCCATCCAAGACTGTAACAACATCATTTGCACTTGAAGAATTATTACAGCCTCCAGCACCCTCTTACAAGCCATAAACCCTTATCATTATGGCAGAGATTACTGTCCATCCACTTCATTCCTTCAAGCACGTCAAATCTTTGTTATACCCTGGGGCCTACATAGTATTACACTTTCTCTTTAATATACTCTACATGTTACAGCTATTATGTATCGGTTCATGTGCCATACCAAAAAAAAGTGTGTGGGAACACTCTATATGGGTAAATTTCAAAATAGACAAACTTAACAAAAATTTCTCCAGCAAGTTTACTTCACAATTATTAACAATTTTGACTGACTTAGCATTCAATTACAACCTTCCCTTTAATGACATGTCATGACCATCAACCTTATTTAAATGTCTCAACCAAATGTTTTCTATACAAATTCTTCTACTTATATCTTTAAACTCCAATTATTACATACACCATGTATTCTCAAACTAAATCAGTGCAACTTACCTTTAACTGATCCATGCACTACATCAGTCACATGTAAGGTCAAGCTCTCTCTATATTTAAACATTGTAAGTTTTTCATTCCATACCTACCTCATCACTACTCACATATCGAAACACTAATATTCCCTCCCCAGTCGAGTTCATATTATCTCTGTCTCCCACAATGGCAACCCACTCAATGCTTTGAGAGATCCATGATGGAAGTGACCTTTGGATTATTGTGGTTAGAGTTTTAAGGAAGTGGAATGTCTATAAGAAAACTCCTCCCACTGACCTGTTCTGTGTGTCAATGTTATTGATTGATGTTGAGGTTTTGCATGTTTACCTCCATACGCTTTTCTGTATTATATCGTTCTTGCATTATATCTTTTGTTGTCTTAGCTGATATGCTTCTTTCCTACTAGGGGACAAAGATCCAGGAAAGTACTATTATTAAGTCAATGCGTCACACATTCTGTCTACCAATCAAGGAAGGCCAAATTTATGAATTTGAAAACTTTGTGGTCTCCCTTAACTCTTTCAAGTATAGGCCAACAGATCACACATATAAGCTGACATTCACAACTCAAACATGTGTTAAGGAGAAAAAAGTTGTTGATCCACTGTATTCCTACTCATTCAAATTGATTGTTGAATTGCTTAGTCTGCAAAAAGGGAACAACATTCATTATCTCTTTGGTAATGGCATTAACATAAAGTCTAACCTCTACAAAAATTACTCTCTCATTTCTCATTCATGTGTGTCAAATGTCTTTTACTTTAACAAAGAGTCTAAATCTATCTGTATGCAGATGTCCTAGTATTTGTTAAATGTATTGGTTCACTTGAAGAGCAACATAAAGAGGAAGGCACCAACTAGTGGCTAAGGATGGTGCTGTTTGATATTGAGTAATGTCTTAGATACTCATACATTTCATATTTACACCATCTTCTATGCCTCTTACTGACAACTTAAAATCACTATTTATCTTAGGGAGAATGAGATTGATTGTGTTCTATTTGACAATTGTACCTCAGAGACTTTCCTAGCTCACCTGGAAAATCATGACACCCCAATTGTGGTGCTCATAAATCTAGCTAAGCTTGGTTGGAGTCAAGATAGTAATCATTTTTTTTTATTTCTACTGGCACATCTCTTAATTGTTATTTTAATCTTATACTCTTATGTACTCAATTTACTAGCATCAGTAACTTCCTTTTTCTTGTATTTGTTTATGCTTTGCTTGGGTCGTTAGGTGTCATGCTCCTACAATGCAACTAGGCTTTACTTCCACCCTGATATCAAAGAAGTTGACGATCTGATTTAGTGGTTTGGTCCCCTCCCAATAACTTGACAGCAACTATCTAACATGTACTTGCTCAATGATTGGTCTAACTCCCTAACTTTTCCTAATCATTCTTTAGTGCCAAAGACCGAAGCTCACCATTGCTAACTGAACCAACTCAGTTGATGCCAACACAACCAAGCTGTGTTTCTAGAATTGGTTCAATTCACAATCAAAATAAGATTGACATTGACAAGATATCATATGAGCCATCTGTGCGTTGCATTAACATTATTGTAATTAATTTTCATCACTTACCTTTACATGCTTCTTTGTGTAATGACAGGGAAGCACCTTTGTTCTGAGTTGTGAGATCCTGAAATTTGAATCAAAGTATGGTTGATGTTCTGATGGGTGCTCCAAATGCTCATCCAAAGCAACACCAAAGAATGAAAGTATGCCAATACTCAATTGAAGTGTCCAAGTTGTAAGCTGCCAAAGAACCTAGCCGAATCTCTTGTATTTGAGCCCATGTAAATTTCAAACTTAAGGCATAATTCTGGTAGCATCTGGAAAAATTATCTAAATATATGTTGCTAATATGAGTTTAAGTAGGATGAAGCTACACTACATTGTTAAAGATGAAACTGGAACTATTTCTGTAATCTTTTGGGACAAGCTGGCAGTTCAGTTGATAGGGAAAACTGCCGCTCAAATGAAGATGACTATCCCCAAGGAAAGTATTCATGTACATAAAGTGAGTTATCTGATTATGCATATGTTTGTTCTGTTGTTGACAAACCTTTACAAACAGCAGGAAAAGAGGTAGACTAGCATCCCAAACATGGTGGAAGACCCTATTGGCAAGAAGTTGTTGTTGAAGCTGAAGATCAATGGCTTTAACAAAAAATTTCCTGGTTCTAGCATCTCAGCCAATGATTTTGCCATCTGTGAAGATTTGATAAGTGAGTTTGATGCTATATCTTTTAAGGTGGGACTTCATTTTTGTAACTCCATGTTGGGAATTCATAAGAAACAATCCTTTTCATACTTATTGATGTATTTTAGAAACTTCGCATTACAGGAGAGTGGATTAACTATGGTTGAAACAGATCAGGTTAATCAAAATTTATTTTAGCATTCATTTCTTTTTATGATATACTAATTACATGCTTATGTTGAGACTCATTTGTTCCTATTTACATTTATAATTAGGATAAAGGACTGGCAAGTAAA
>JBAGKO010195220.1:0-14530 GCA_037177275.1 Acacia concinna
ATTCTTCATTTTCAGACCACGAGTTGTGGCTGTTTTGTCCCCCATTTTCTGTCCCAATTCACCCAATCAATTACATTATTCAATTCTTATCTTTTTCCCTTCCATTTGGCCGAAAATCACTTGAATTGTCTGCAGGAGCTTAAATTAGTTTGAATACATATAAAAAGAAAAAAAGAAAATTGCCACTCTCCTGTGGCGCTCATTTGAATGAGCGCCACAGGAGGTGTAATTATTTTTTTTAAAAAAAATTAATCTCCTATGGCGCTCATCCAAAAGAGTGCCACAGGAGGTTAGACAAAAAAAAATTAAAATGCTCACCTATGGCGCTCATTGAGCGCGACAGGAGCCTTTAGTGTTGTTGAGTTTTGTGACGTTCAACAAGCGTCACAATTCTAACAAAAAAAAAGCGCCACAATAATTAATTTTTGTAGTAGTGGCTTCAAGTCCACTTGCTATATTTTCGTTTCTTATTTATTTGAGCACTAAAATACATAATTTAAAACATAAATATTATCAAAATTAAGTTAAAACATCAAACATTGTTTATGTTTAACAAAAATACAAACACTAAGTCTAAAAACTAATGCCTACAAACTACAATCAAATAAATAACTAGATAAAGTAATACACTATAAACTAAACACAAAGTAATATGAATAACATTATCATTTTTTCTCAATGTCTATCTTCAAGTGATAGAGACTCAACCTTCTCAATTTTCAATTTGTGTTATTACTTTTTCTTTTCTTATAGTTTGCATAACTTGGAGCTCCTCAAATAAAATTAAAAAATGGTTCTATTTGTCTATCAAAACTAAATTAAAATATCAAACATTGCCTATCTTTATCCAAAAACAAAAGTATACACAAAGTCCAAAAACTAATATCTACATTCAAATAAATTATTAGATAAAGATATAAACTATAAATTAAACACTAAACAATATAAATAAAATTATCATTTTTATCTTCTCCATGACTATCATTATCAATATCATCTTATGTCAATTTTTTTAAAAAAAATAAATAAATGGCCATAAATGGGCTGGCTCGTTTAAGCTCGCAGCCCTACAAGGCCAGCCCATTTAGCCCGAACTGTGACAAGCTCGGGCTTAAAAGGGCTTAGTCGTCTCGACTTTATATAGAATCATGACTGGGATATAGGAAGGAAAAAATACTACAACTTGGATTTATCCCAGGTAAGCAATTTGATTTCAAATTCCTTCACTCAGTCATTTTAGATGCGCGGTTATGAATTTTATCCTTTTTCTTTTGGTTTATAATGCCCTCAACAAATAGGGGGAATTGAATGTGGATATTATGTTCTGCTTTATATGTATAATATAATTTAGAGTTGACTTATTACAAATTTTGAAGAGATAATTGCTTCTTCATTCTCAAATGATAATATATATGTTTTGTGAATTGTCAATTTTTTTCATTTACATAATTGATGTATCTTAATTAATTTATATTTCAATTTGTAGATTTTCAATAGTAAATATGCTTTCCTTGCTAATGGCATTGATACAATTCGAGACCTTTTGGTTGGATATCTTCTTAGACACATTGATAGTGAGTAAAATTCATTTTAGATCTAGTAGTCGTTTGGACAAGTTTTGGAATTTTTTTGTTGATTATTATATAGGGTAGTACAGCAACACTTTGATTAGCTAGTATGGTATATTGATGTAATAATTGGCTGGATATTTTTTATTTGGTTTATAAAGATAATACTCGGCTTTTTTATTAAAATACAATAAACAGTTAAAATATATACAGAAATGTAATACTTTTTAAAGTATTTACCTAGATACTATAAGCAAATTCATCCTTCTGGTGTGCAAGTTTCGAAAATCGCATCTTACATGTGCGAGTTCTTCATAAAGTAAGAAAGAGAGGGAAAAAATTATACTGAACTCACACATATAATATGCAAGTTCAATGGGCCCACCACAAAAATCTGGAACTCGCACATATAATGTGCGAGTTCACTGAACTCGCACACCATTTGTGCGAGTTTAATGAACTCGCAATACCCAAAACAAGTCCCCTTGAGTCTTTGATCTCAGTCAGAGATGAAGAAGAGGGTGAGTTCACCACATGTCAATGCTAGTGTACATATTTTTTTCCTAAAGAATACTACAACATAAGAAAAGAACATCACCAAATACAAACTATTTACTCCACTAATTACAAAAGTTATTGTTCAAGGATTTTTTCTGAAATAACAAAATGATTAATATAATAATTAACATTGTATAATAATATAAATAATAATTACAAAAACTAGGATAAGGAATACATAAGTGAAATTAAAAAAAACTATAGATAGTGGCTTCCAGTACCACACCTAGGTCTCGTCCAATTTCGTCGTGGCCGTTGTAGTTGTTGTGTCGCAACAACTTCTTCTTGTTGAATTGTTTCATTTATTTGTGAAGTTGATGCGTTATTAAATATCCACGACAATTTATTTAAACTGACCGACTGTCTGGGAGTTGCGAAAGATGAATTTGAAGGCCCATCTTGTTCAAAAATTGGAGTGTTGAATTCAGCCGAAAATATGTCATTATTTTGTAATAAAGATGTGAAAGGCTGAAATTGAGCGTAATTAGATGGGCCAGGAATGAATTGTTCATGGGATGACGACAGGGGTGACATGTAATAAGGCTGGTCTTGATGTGAAATATTGTAATCAGCAGCCGATGGTTGGGTGGTCAAGTAACCACGACGTCACTTGCTCGGCCTTTGTTGAGGAATTTGAGGCCTAGGCAGTTCACTTGCAGGAGGAGCAGGCTGAGGAGTCATGTCATCTGGTTTCTCTCTACAGTTACGTAGCATGTTTTGTGAGGTATGAGCATCTATATGTTGAAAATCCCTACAATTAGAATCCCCGCATCAATCGCCAGTACTGATTGATAGTCTTCGTAAGTAGTTAGCCATGTCTGCCTGAAATAAATAATAAGATATGAGGTCATAACACTTTTGATGTGAAGGAAAAATCATGGATTGATGGAAGTAAAAAGGAAAACTAACCGTGGAACCAGTATCACAAGTAGTTCGATGAATCCATCGCCTCGTGTGTCGCTAGTACCACCGCATGTATTTTGATGACCTGCCAAGGTGATCTTCTGCCATTCGCGCATTGACAATAGCATGTGGCCAACTAAGAAAAGCAAGAATAAAGTCTTGGTGGTCTAAAAACCAATTTCTGTCGGTGGTGCCCCGTAGTTGCAGTGTGTGGTAATTTCCCAAATTCATTGGTGGGGCGGGAATTGGTTGTTCACGACCAAACTGCCGCAGCACACGATCAGGATGATGCCATTCAACGATATGAAAGTATAAGAGAGGCACAGAGGCACGCCAAATTTCAGGTGTCTGGCGGAAATAATCGAGAATAAGTCGTTGCATAAAACCCGACTGGTATGGCTCCCAAATGATGTCATCATCCACCATTTTATTGAAAAAACTTCTGTATTAGTGCAAAGTATCGGCGCCGGGATGATTGTTGTGTCTTACACTCCTCCATATGTAATTAATCGCCAGTAATATCATACTTTATATAAATTGAATACTATATCCTATGAACTGTTTTGTATGTGAATTTTGCTTACCTGAATCCCAACGGAGGAAATACATTATATGTCTGTAGATCTGGATCTCTATATGCAGGTTGAGTAGGTGCTATGGGGGGAAGCAATCCCATGCCCACATATGCAGTAATGACAAGCACCCACCAAGCTCTGCCTCATTTAGGTCTATCGCATTACAGAGTTCTCTATAAAGATGAGCTAAAACCGCCGATCCCCAACTATAGGTCCCAACTGCATGGAAATAGATGAGAAAAGGTAGGCACATTAAGTAAACACGAGTGCTAGACCTATTCGGCATCAAGTACCCATCTATCAATCTTAGTATTTATGCTCGAGTAAATTATTGGACTTGTACATCTTCAGCATCATTGGGAAGCTCGTTGAAGTTCTCTTCCAACTAACTAATTTTTAGCCGTTGGCCGTCAAGTGCATCTGGAGGAGGTCTAATGCCTAAACAGGTCATGCAGAGGTCTTCCCATCTCCACGCAATATTTCCAATAACAACATCTCCAGTACATGGGAGACCCAATTGTACGGCGACATCCTCCAACGTTATTGTACACTCTCCACGCATTGTGTGAAATGTATGAGTTTCAAGGCGCCACCTTTTGACAAGTGCATAGATCAGACATCAATCATAATCAAATTGACCTAGGCGTGCAATACCAAGAAATCCATATGCTCGAAGATATTCAATTGTTTGAGGAGGCGGGTCTATCATTCGAAGGGCATGCTTGATGCGTCGTGTGCATAAAATCTGATCAACCTACAAGGAGACAATGAAACAAAGTTCATCAACAAGTTTACATAAAGTTTGTTATCTACAGTCAATAGATTGTACCCATATTTCTTTGCCAGACTGCTTCATATATATGTCTGGGTTGTAAGTACATAAGGGAGGGATCTAGTGGTCCAAGATTAATCATTTGTTCCTGATGTTGTGGCATTCTGTAACGTCTTTGCATGGGTTAATTTGAAAAATACATTATTGTTTAATGGTCAATGAAAGGATATACATTTGAAAAATACTAAATTTCAAATTACAGTATCTAGTCAGCTCTTATAATTGACATGTATCTTTATATAACACACAAAAATACTTGCAATTAAAATAAGAGGCACCTAATTGATCTTTCAGCTTCTTCAACCCAACACTTACCACCTAAAAATAACATATACAGTCAAATATCAGTTACTAAGAGTAATATAAATATTACCAAACTATACAATCTGAAAGTAAAAATTACACACAAAAAATACTTACAGTTGTAATAAGAATATCAAAATTTGAAACACTATAGCACGAGCAAGATAGAAATGGAAATAAGGTAATACAATGTAGCTTAATAGTGGAGACTGAGACCCAAACCAAGCCTAAAGAAAGAAAGAAAGAAATGAGAGATTACTAAAACATAAATAAAGGTGAGAAGAGTGCACAAAAGAGAGAAAGAAATTAAGGAAAGAGATAACTACAACACAAAAAAGAGGAAGAGATGAGAGACTAAAACCAAGAGAGTAAAAGAAAAGAAATGATATATAAGAGGGATACCACAACGTGAACTAAGGAAAGAAGAGGAGCAATATAGAAGAGGAAGAGGGAGATATGAGACTATGAAGCAAAGGAAAAAAAATTGAATCATATGGCATATATAAAGAAGCTGAAACCACTATACGGGAAAGTAAAATGGAGAAGGGACAATCCATAGGCGGGCATGGGGAACCATTTATGAGGGGGGGGGGGGGTGACTGCACCAGGGGGAGGGGGGTTGCATGGGTAGTGTGGGGCCTTGGAACTTGCACCCCACTGGTGTGAGTTCAGGCCTGCAACGTTGCAGGCTGATGATCCCACAATGTTGAACTCGCACATAGTATGTGCGAGTTCCCCTACACACTGGGCCCATTGAACTCGCATATATATTATGTGTGAGTTCAATGCAATTTCTTCTTTCTCTCTCATACTTATGAAGAATTTACATATGTGAAGTGCGATTTTTGAAACTCGCACAACAGAAAGACGATTTTGCTTATAGTATTTAGATAAATATTTTTTAAAGTATTGGATTTTGGGATTTTTTTTTTGTAATATTTGAATAAAAAAGTCAAAGAAGGGTAATATATTTTTTATTTTGTTTTGAAGATTCGTTTCTTTCCTCAAGCGAGTCGTTCTCCATCGAATTTCTTTCAATGTTTCAACGTGGAAGGAGAGTCGATTTTTATTTTATTTTTTTAAGCGGACAAACTCATGTTTCTTTCCGGATGACCAGTAGTAAATAAAAGGAAAATTCATAAATAATAAAAGAAAATTGTTGAAAACCCCGCCATTAAGTTTGTTCCCTGTCTTGACTAAAGTCTTCCGGCTGTTACATATCATTTTCAACATGTTTAATGCTTGTTTAGCTATGCGTGGGTCTATAACATTTTTAAGGGAAAATAGTATCGAGCTCATGAGGAAGAGGAAACACATTGAAAAGGAAGGTTCCGTAAAATTGATAAATTAAACTGAGGTTTCTTAGAATTGTTATGTTATTAATTTTAATTATGAATTGACTATTTTGATCTTAAGAGCTTTATTGATAATTATACGAGTATCTATTGACATTTATTTATGTGATTTTATATATAAGATACTTCCAACATTTTTCACACAGAAAAAAAAAGAATTTTATTAACTTTTTTTATAAAATTCAACAATTTCTCAACTTTGCTCTTATTTAATATACATTATACCACATAAAAATAAAATCAACATAGCAATAAATAAAAGGTATATTGTATATTCACATAAAAAATTTCTCTTTTGTTTATATATATGACCAAATTTTTTTCTCTCTCTCTACCTTATATGTAGGACGAGAGGAGTATTTACGAGCGTCTATTGGCAATCATATGGGTGTCCATTGACAACTATAGAGACGCAATGGGGGTATAGTTTATTGTTTTCAATGAAATTAATGACAAAAAAGTCTCAATAGACCTCAATGTAATTTATTGATTTCACATACTTTTTTAACGTATTTTCTCTTCCTTGAGACCTCAATGCACTTTTTTGCTTTTTTGATTATATATTTATAAATGTCTTAGGCATTAAAGTGTACTCTCTCTTATATTTATTACTCCCTTTATTCATTTTTATAAGTAATTTTATCTCCCTTATACTTTATACTTAATATAAACAACTTTTTTTTTTCTGTCTCAAAATTTAAACTACATTTTCTTTGTTTACCCTTATTAAATAAGTGCTTTTATAATAATTATCCCCTACTCACAATTAAGTCTCTCTCATATAATCAGTTATCACATATTGACTAAATCTGTGTAAAAATACACATGAATTGTTTCTTAAAATGTGCCAAACACTAAATACTTTTTGATAGAAAAATACTCATGAACTTCTATAGTCAAAAATCCCATGACTGTTAAATTGCCTTAACAGATGTTAGCCATGTTACAAACAATTTGAAAATACCAAAATACCCCTCAAATCAAAAGAGAAAAGAAAATTAAATCACCCTCCCCTCCCCTCCCCAGCTCTCAATTCATCCTCTTGGGTTACAGATTCTCCACTTGTAAAGGCTCAACATAAGCAAACAACATCACTCAAATGATGGCGGGCATGATGAGTTATACCAATAATTTCATATATTTTGATTATCTACTTAGTTTAAATTGAGAAATCTCATAAAAACACACAAGTAGAGTAATTAGCATTACTCTAAAAGCTACTTTAACTAGATTCACCCCAAAAAAAAAAAACTTTTAAAGGAATTAATGTGAAAAAGAAAGTGCCGAAATCAAATAACAAGGTATAGTGAGTGATTGCTTGCGACTTGCGAGATGAAGATGCAGAGTGAGCAAAGACGGCGGCTGGCACAGACTAGGGTCGACAGTGTGCAAAAGAATCAAATCACAAAAATAATGGGGAGGTAGAGTGAAGAAGAGAGCCAAAGAGCAAACATAACGGTGAGGCAGAGTAAACTCATGAGCATAATATTCAGAGTAAACCATTGCCAAATAAGACAAAGCTGAAGATGAATAAGATAAGAGCACCCACCACCAGATGAAGGAAGAAGAGAGACCGACATGAGAGAACGTCGATAACGGCGAAGCGGAGGATGATTTAGTAGATTTAGAAGGATAGCTTGCGGAGAATGACATCGCTAATTTAGATCTGGAAAGTACAGTGGAGAAACGCTGCAATCGTTGTTCGAGGACACCACCGCTGCAGCCGGCGTTTGGAAAGAAAATGAAAACAAGAAGGGAGAGAAGGGATAGTCACGATCAAAGAAAGACAGAGGAGCAACAAGGGAAATTGCAAAAAGCTAAGGCATTTTTATTGTTTTAAATGGTGTGAATCTCACTCTACAAGTAACGTTTATAAGTGACAGCATGTGTATTTTTGCTTCTATTTAAAACGATCAGAGATTTTTTTTTTTTCACTTTTGAAAAACATTTGGTGTTGAGCGTATTTTAGGGAAAACTCATGTATATAATTGCACTTTAACTTTTACATGTTTTCTCTCATATTTTTCACTCATTCTCTCTCATATATTTTATATTCATTTTATCTCTTACTTTTTTCTTAGGGGCATATTTGAAAAAGATGTGGCATTTTTAACACAATCATTATTTTTAACTAATATTAACTACCAATTTACTTTTCATAATGAGAAAGAAAGTTATTTATAAAAATGATTGGAGGAAGTATAAGACACAAACTAGCAACTAGCAACTAGCAACTAGCAAGTGTTCCTAACCCTTTTTTTATAAGGTGTTTGTTTTTTCCTAAAGAACATTAAATATTTTTTTCTATATGTGCTCATATTTAATAAAAGTAGTTGAAGAGAGTAATATTTAATATGATACGGACTATTAGAGTTTAGTGAAGTTATATTCTTGAAATTACTTAAATTTTAGGACAAATTTAGTGACTTTAACTATTTTATTAATTTATAAGAATTGTTAGTTGATACCTTATAATAAAAATTAAAAAGAATACAATCACATCTTATTTATGAAGTAGGTAGATAATGTATGTTTGTTTCCTATCTACAAGGAATAATATTCATTTTTTTTTGAGAAAAAGACAAAAAATACCACTTGCACCTTAAAATATTAAATTAGTAATTATTGCCTATAAGAGTATAGATATTAACTACAAGAGTATAAAGATTGACAACTTATTTTATAATAAAATCTTTTAGGAAGAAAGAGATAAAAATACAATTAAAATAAGTAAAAGACAAATAAGTTTTGCAGTTATTAATTAAGATATTTAAGATGCTAATATATCTACTTTCATGCCTTGAGTATCTTAATTCACAACTATAAAACTTATGTTTTTTTATCTATTTTAATTGTATTTTTTTTGTATGTTTTCTAATCTTTTATTTAAGATATTAAAGGTTGAATAATATTTTCTTGTCTTTTTCACTACATTTTTTACATGAATTTATAATTTTGGCCTTCATTGTCATTTCATAAATAGTGATTTTCTTGAAGAATGTAGGCAAGGTCAAGAAGTTGTTAAATTTTAATTAAAAGTTAACAAAATTTAAAATTTCTTTAGTATATGTGGAACATGTTAGGAGTTTGAAGGAAAATAAAGAAAGAAATATATTAAGAGTGCCTTATAGATAAAAGTAGAAGAGTATAAATACGAGATAAAAATTAAACCAGGGGCGTGTGGTAAAGCGGTAGGGGCTTTTCTACTCTTAACCTTGGTCAGGGTTTCGATCCCTGGCCTTGGGTATGGAGCAACGTTAAATTTCTTAGCCAGCTCTCTTTTCCATAGAGGAACCCACAATAAGCGGAGGATTAGTCCTTAGCCTGCGAAAGCAAGAAAATAGAAAAAAAAATTACACCAATAGAAAGTATGTTGCACCTAAATTCTCGCGTAAATTTCATGTATATGTAAGTAAAGAATTTTGTAATGAGATTTTCTAAATAACTAAATAATATGTAGTACTAATAAATTATAATTTAAAGAGCCCGGATATATTAAAAAAATTAAACATATGATACTCGCTAAAATTGGGGAATAAAGTCCGTTTGCTTCTCATCAACACAAAAAAAATAAAATAAAATAAAATCAATGGCAACAAAAATATTGCTAACACTTTATGTAATTGGAGAAACGAACGTAATGATAAAAGTAAATGAACCTAGATGTTGTTCTTTATGTTATTAATAAAATTATTTACAGTGTATAAATGTCAAAAAACAAATAGTGCTAACACTTTATGTTTAGATCAAAACTAATGTCAATTTCATCATTATTGTTGGTGTAATATCCTTGCATGTCCATGAAGAGGCGTCTACCCTACTATTCAACATTTTTGGCACGAGGAAGTTTTCCCATAGAAAACTATGTAACCAATTGAGTCTCAACTTGTATTACGACTTTTTACTCATGATTCTACTATATCAGTTTAAAATCCAACACTGTTGAGAAAAATTCTGAAGCAAGAAATCCATCGAAAGTATACATCTCAAAATATTGGGTATGCTATCGTTTTATTGGAAACTATGAGCAAATGAATTCTTTGCCAATGATATATACTATCTACATTACTATGGTTAAGGATATGACAAAAGAGGATTTTCCTGTCTACTCTTATCACTGCTATAAAACCAAAACTCAGAATTTCAGACTTAGCTTGGCTGATAGAAGGCTTTCTTAAACTTTTGGAAGCTTTGAAAGAATTTAGTATTAACCCCAGCCCTATACAGAATCAAGTCTGTCGCGTCCCTTATACAAACTTCGGTGTATGCTGCAGCAAAAATAACATCTCCTTCGGTGACAATCTGGACTTTGTCAAATTCTCCAAATTGTATTAATGCTTGATTGTTTAGGACCAGAAAGATGGAGGGGCCTGGGACTGCTGGGAAGGTTGTTGCTTCACCCGTAGAGAGAACACAACGATCAATCTCAAACTCATCGAATGGTGGTAGGTACTTTGTTACATATGGATTTACAGCAGTTCCTCGCAGGATCTCAGGGGGACCCTGCAACAAAATATACAATTCATTCCTCAAAACCTCAAACCTATGACATGATTCTATTCAAGCGCCTGTTTCTTCCCCCTCATAATTAAAGAATCACTTCTCAGTATCAACATACATGCTAAAGCATCCTTCATGTATCATCACTTACCCGTTTGTATGTAAGGCCAGCTCGCACGACACTGTCTGACGTTGCCGTGCATTCAATGCACTCACCATTTATATAAGCATGTGGCTCATTTGCCCCTATGCTAATGGCTTCACCAGGATTTAGTTTCACATAGTTGAGTAAGAAGGAGGATATGACACCAATATCACGAGGATACTGCTCTTCTATCCTCAGAGCTAGTTCCTCCTTATCTGTCAGCTTCCTCTCCTGATTAAAAGTAAACTTGTTATCACACTGTAGCATGATGAATGAGTTGCAGTGTTCACTTATTATCAGTAGGGCAGCTTGTTATAGGTTTGACTATCCATATGGAATTGGTCTTTTGGGAAAAAAGCAAAACAACGAAAAAGTTAAATTTAAATGAGAAAAATCATAACTTCTTTCTATTACAGATAGTCAGATAGAATGGTAGAAAAAGTAATCACCCAACCTGGCTTTCCTTAGTCAGACGACTTATCAATCTGCCTACTGCTTCGCTGGCTTTGTATTGATCCGCAAACATAATCTGGGTAAACAATGCCGTATACTCACGTTTTACAGGCTCTTCACTATCTTGATCAGTGAGTCTTAAGACTGGTAATGCATTTCCAGAGTTGGCCAGATCCCTAATCTCAGGTACAGTTTGAAGCACAAACTTCAGCTCCTGCGTAAAAATAAAACCCAAGATTGCTCACTTGGTTCAGATAAATTTATAAATTAACAATGCACTAGAGGCAGTAAAACAGTACATTCACTGAAAAAATACAGAGACAGTAAAACATTTGTGCGCATCTGCCAAAAAGAAAGGTCTAGGTCAATCCCCAAGAACCCACTGAAAGGAGAGAGAAAAGAAGAAAAAGAAAACAAAAGCAGTGGTTTCTTCTCTTATGAAATTATGATAATATATATTTGATATGGACAATTAAACTGAATGGGGCTCTTGGACGATTGAACTCATGTTTGAAAATGATGCTTCATGAACAGCCTAATGCATGTCAACCCTTCCGGATTAATCATTGATCAACAAATAGTTTCCTGAAAACAGTTGACTTTGAGCTTGAGGATGACTAATAATGTAAGAGCAACAAAAAGAATCTATGCCTCCAGATAACAAACTTTGGAAATTGATAAACTCAAACAGGTTAAACTACAGTCATATTGTAATCGAAGGTTTTTGAATCTTAGGCAATCAATAGTAACCTAGAACCTATCTTTGACTCTTGTTCTGCACAAAGAATAATAGCGAAACTTCAAAGTTGAACCCAAAATCTGGGATGGATTGTCATTGATCTTTTCACCTCATTCTCCCCATCAATAATTGGATCCCAAATTGCAATTTTATTAAATATTTTAAAATAATTTAAGATTCAAGACAGTTTAATAACTTCTTGTATATTTTATAACTATTGTAATGTGATATTTAGGCTAAAAAAGACAAAGAAAGGCGTAATTTTCGCACTGTAAGCTTTCCAATCACCATCAATAACAGTACATTCTGAGAAAAGGTTCTGAGAACCGAGATAAAGAATTCTCCCACGGACATAAAAAGAATTATTAGTGCATGACAGTGTCACACAATAACATATCGGTTTTAAAAGTAAAATAGAAGATTTCGCGAAATACAAATGAATACCTCCAGAGAGATAAACCCACACAGAGCTTCAAACTCTGTAATGGCCAAAGCCATTTTAGGTTTGTCAATCGCGTCCTTGTAGAGATCAGGATGAACCTGTTTCGCCACCGCCTTTGCCACCGAGAGTACCTAAATCACAAATTAAAGAACCACCATAAGTTCACTGTTCAATCCCATTCTTTAGTTTCACATCCTAAACATTCTCTAGAGACCTTGAATTGAAGTTGTCGTACCTTGAACAAGAAAGGGAGATCAGTGCCCCACTTTTCATGAACCTTCTCGCCAATAACATGAGGATTCTTCGACAGCCACGACTTAAGGGGCTCACTATCACCATCATACATCAGTAAGGATGGTCCAGAGTCATGCGTACCCATCCAAAACTCGGCGTAAGGCTTGTCGGGCTCGGGTTTGTGTAGGGATTGCAGAGAAAAGAGCCTTGCTACTTGAGAGTCTCCGGCTGGTCGGCCCCAATCGTAGTTCTTGACCGAATCGGTGCATAGGAGCATCTGAAAATTATCCTGAATGTTTGCCATTGTTGCGAGAGCAGAATGAGAATGAGAATTGCGATGGCGGTTATGCGAGCGTCACTGCAGCGATTGGGATTGTACCGCCTGATAGGCTGAGACAGAGGAGGAGGAAGCAGAAGAGAGAGAGAGAGAACGACGAGTACGGACGGACGACGTTAGAGGGAGGAAAAGGAAGGCCAGTGGTGTGTGGGGTATGATTCTGCTTTTGCAGTTTCGTTTCTTGAAGAGCACGAAATTTCTCAATGCGGGGAGGAAACACAGTTTACATAATTTCTTTCTTTTATTTTCCCAACGGAGAAACACAAGGATTCCATTTCGGTGCTAGGCACCCATTTGACCTAAAGAGCTAATCAGTAAAGTCCAGCGTTTTGTTTTATATTTTTTAGCATTGGCCAATGGTCTCCCCCAATAAATACTTTTCCGGAAATTGCCATTAATCTCTCAATTAAGGATCACGTTAATTTATCCTACAATCTCTCTATTTCTATAATTAGTTTTGTTGTCGAATTATACATAAGGCGATAAATAAAAATATATCCATACAATTTGAATGAAAATAACATTTTGTTCATTTTAATAATATTATATCCTGTTCCTTTCAAAGATATAGATGCAGACTATATACATTTTATTTAGTAGATATACTTGATATATTGCATACCTAACTAAGTACAAAATTTCTTTTTCATACTAGAGGGTAAATACATAGTAGAATCTTTTTTTAATCTTTGGGCACAACTCAAAAGACAATTTTTCACAAGGCGGTGCTTGCTTTGTTTCAATCCTCTACTCGCATCCCACATACAAATCAATATAAAGAAAATCAATTTTTATCATTCTCTATACTTTTTTATTGTCAATTTGTAGGGATGGATGTAAAATTATAGTCCTATTTCACCCCTTTATGGCACATTTCACAATTAAAATTATGTGTATATAGTACAAGAATCTTTGCTACTTTGCAAACAACAAAGCTCAAAAGTCCCTAGTATACAATGAATAAATATTTTAAATTTCAAGCACAAAACTAATTGCAGATTTATTCCCAAAAAAAAAAATGACCATGGAAAGTTTTGAATTAAGTTAGAGCAACAAAACTAATAATAGAAAGAGAGAGACTGTAGAATAAATTAATGTGATCCTTATTGAGAGATTAATGACAATTTTTGTAAATAATTTATTGGGGGGAGACCATTGGTCAGATGCTAAAAAATATAAAACAAAACGCTGCACTTTGCTGATTAACTCTTTGGGCTCATATGGGTGCTTAGCACCGAAATGGAATATGAGAAACACGTTTGTTTGTTTGTTTTTGTTTTTTTATTTTTTTGTCAACAAACTCATGTTTGTTTTCCATTAGGTCGGTAATAAATAAAAGGAAAATTTATAAGTAATGAGTAAAAAAGATTTGAAAAATTCCGCCATTTAGCTGTTGCGTAATAACGCAAGTTGCACTTGGTCATTAATAAATTTCATGTACTCAATTGGTCATTAATAGAGATTTGTAAATCATGTTTTCTAAATGCTCCCCCCCCACCTCTCTCTTGTGTGGTTTACCGAAATGCTTCCTTCTATTAGGGGTGTTGACGGGACGGGACGGGATCGGGAAGTCCTATTCCCGATCC
>JBAGKO010195268.1:0-14528 GCA_037177275.1 Acacia concinna
GAGTGGAAGTAAAAAAAAAAGACTTATGAGAGACAGAGAAAACTCACTTCTTTTGAGAAGTCACTTTTTTTTTTTACTTATATAAAAAAAAACTTATTGATATAAGTTACTTTTGAATAAAAGCCATGTCAAACACACAATATTCTATAAATAGCTTTTTTTGTTCTTCAACGCTTCTCACCACCCAGGAACGCCCTGGGCAAACAGGCTCTTAGTACCTGGTGCTGATAGCATATTTAATAAGTTGTTTTTTTCTTTTTTTTTTCTCCGACCATTAGATTTGACATAACTAAATAATATTTTGATATGTTATGGCCATAAAAAGATGCCATTTTGAATTTTTGTATAACTTAAAAAAAAAACTCTAAAAATTTGTGCGGTTTTGTGTTTTTTTTTTTAAACAATCGTTACAAATTTAAGACATTACGGATATATATGTATAAAATATTAAAATATCACTCCTTTTATATAATATGTAATTGTCAAAAGAAAATAATTCAAAAGTTAGAATATTACAAGAGAACATTATGATAATTTAGAAGGAGCCACATTTGAGGCCCCAAACCCATTGATAAATGAAAGATTTGTTCGTGTTTTTCCTATACTTTCATAACTTATTTCATTCTTTCTCACTTCCAAAGTGAGAAAATCATATCTAAATGTCATTTAAATTCTGTGGATAAAAAAAGATTTTACAATATTTATCTCAAATTCATAAACAATGAATGATAGATATAACCTATTCACGAGCAATGAATGGGGTAATGCTAAAAAACAAGTGTGTGTAGGTATTTAAATATCATGGGCTCTCCACCAAATATGCTTCTGCCTGCATTAAGCTTAATTACGTACAACCATGCATCTTGAATTTTATGCAATGAAATGATAATTATTTTAATTAAATCTTGACCAAATAAATTGATATGACAAACAAATTAAAGTTAAAAGAACCCTGATGACAATTTTCATTTCTAGATTTTATTTGACAAGCTCAATAAGTTAACTCGTTACTGTCAATAATGAAAAACATGCTCTAATAATAATAATAATAATAACACCAGACACGTTGTAAATATTGCGCATATATGTGTCAAAGGAAAAAGTTTTGTACCTCTCATGAGGATACCCAAATGTATAATAAAAGGTGAAGTTGATTTAGTAAAAAGACTTAAAAGAGGAAATTTTAAGTTTTTAATATGTTTTGTTTAATTGTTTTTAATGATATTTAAGTGATTTTATCGTGTTAAATCACCATTAATTCTTGTTTTATATAGTAACTATCATTTTAGTGGTCATTATTAGCCAATTAGCTATTATGACTCTTCAACTATCATATGTTTTCGGTTTGCAAAATGCAATTTTTGGTGCATGCACGCATGATCCATAATTACCCAAGTCAAAATGACCAAGGTCAAATGACACTGAAGTTAATCACGAGCTAGTCTTCTCTCCCCCTCTCTCTCTGGATATGCACAATTATTATTAATTTTTTTTATTGTTCTATCACTCTGCTTTTTATAAGAATGATTCATTTAATTTTGAAGAGTGACACTTTTTGATTTAGTGAGGTTGAGAATATCTCTTACCTTATATTTGGATGGGTTGTACAAGTCTTTTCTTTTAAGTTTCCAATTAACTCAAAATGGTTTGAACCTAAACACTAATATGTTCATATGTCGTGTGTTTTTTTCCTAATATTTGGTATTGCTTTAAAGATGGGGTTTGATATTGTTGAAGATATTTCATATTATGTAGAATAACAATATTTCATAGGTTCTAATTTCCTCCACATTTATATAATATTTCAAATTTTAATATGATATCAGAGTTAGTATTGAAGCCATGGTATGTATTAGAGCCAAGTTCGATTTGAGAGCTTGATTTGAAGAGTACAAGCCCAAGCAAAAGATAAGGAGTCTCTCAACTCAAAAAGGAGTACACGTTTAATCAAAGAATCAATGTTCTCTGAAACTAAACAAGAAGTATTAATTGATGACACCATTAATCATTAAGGAAAAATAAAGGACCTCTGGCTCAAGAATAAGGACACCAAGTGATTATTTGAGCCTTGTTTTAATTGACTAGTTCTAATGATATTTAAAAGGCTTTATTGCATTAAACCACCATTAATCATTGTTTTATAATTACTATTTTAATTGTCATTAAGTCATCATTAATGACTATTATGACAGTTTAATAGTGACTTGTTTTCTACTTATAAAAGATAATGTTTAGTGCATGCATGATCAATTAGCACCTAGGCTAAGAAGATCAATGAGGTCAATTGAGATTGAGCTCAATCCTTGATTTCTGCCAGAATAATTCGATTAATCTTAGAGAGCGTTGCTTCTTAATTTTACTAAGGGGTCATTGAATATCTCTAAAGGACAATATTGTTAAACATGACTCAAACTATACACTTTGTTGTGTTTTTTAAGGTGTCAACCAATAGTTTTATATTACATGAAGTATTTTTTACCAGTGAAATTTGATTTGTATTAATGGAAGAAAAAAGTCTTAAATAGGGTACATGGATAACTGCTGGAAACAAGAGAAAGTATAACAATGATCAATCATATAACTATCTTTAGGCGATACCCTCCCTGTCTTCTTCCATTTCACATTGGTCATGACTACATGCATCTCTTGAATCAGCTTCACGAAGTGAGATAGGGGCAAGGGGAGGTGGAGAATCACGATGGGTTTTGACAGAGATTGGGTTTAGGAGAGATGAGTGATGATGATGGATGGAGCTCATAAATATGTTCAAGTGAAATTTTTTCTTTTATTCACTGCAACTGTATAAATATACATATGGAGAGTCGGAGAGATGTGTGCCCATTACATACATATTAATAAGAGTAGAAAGGGTGGGAAGGGGTGATGAAAGCATTCCCCTGTATGGCAACTTGAACCAGTAAGACATAGTTACCAGACTCGGATATTGGATGAAGATTGAGGGGAATGGAGGGTGACAATGGTATCCTTACTCAGTTACGAAACAAAGGTCTTGGAAGGAGATTGAGAGGGACAGAGAGAGAGATGATGTTCTCCCTCATAATATCCTTTTTCTGAATAAAAAAGAGACCCATCAAAGATATAATTCAGGACATGGATTAAGGAGGAGGGAGAAAATTCCACACACACACTCATCTTACCCTTTTAATAAGAATTGAGAGGGTAAAAAATAGAAAGAGATAAGCCTTGTATTTTCTCTTTCTGTGGCCAGAGATTATTGGGAAGGGTGAGGGTTTTGAAATAGAATCAGAGGGGTGTGAGCTTTGCAAGCATATATATATATATATATGTATATCGCTCAACTGAAAAGTGAAGACTCGCATTGCCCAAAAAAAATAAAGAAAAATAAAAGTGAAGACTCGCTAAAAACAAAATGAAGAATAAAAAATGGTTCTCTTCTCCCATACGTATAGGCTATTGTTCCAATTTCCAAGTTCCTACCTCCTGAGGTCATTCAATAGAATTTATTAAGCTCCAACAGCAAGCTAACTTATTTATATATTTAAAATAATTTGAGTAAATTTTTATATACAATGCAATTAACTAATTTAAATAATCATTATAGGTAAAGCAATTATAAACTAACATATAAAGTGAAGTATTAAATTAGTTATTATCTCATTTTTTATCTATTCTTGAATCAAAAGAAATTCTTTCAACTTCCCAATTACTTCTTCGTTTTCTCCAACATGTTGGTTTGGCCTATCTGTAGAGATACACATTGATGCCTTTCCTAACATTACTTTAAACTAGTGGATAGTTTTATGGACATGGGTTGAGCAAGAGGGATAAAACTTCACACACACACACACACACACACACTCATACTCCTCTTACCCTTTTAATGAAGAATAGGGAGGTGTATTGGTATGGTTGAAGTAGAGAATTGGAGATAGACCAAGAGGGTGGCTTTCTGTGAGAGATCATTCATCTCATTGGGGAGCGTGAGGAGCTTGAATTGGAATCCAATCAGAAGAGAGGATCTTAATCTCTCTAAAAAAGTATTGTTGTATTATATGGTTGTATAGTATAACAATATAAAATATATAATATGATTAAATAACTTATTCCACTTTCTTAATCCCTCTTAGCTGGTCTTACACGAGGGATGCTATCTTAGGGTAAAGTATTGGGAGCCAACATAAACAATTATGTATGTGTGCGTGCCTCTTTACGAATTGTATTGTTTTTTATGAAACTTATGTAGAAATATTCCAAATCTTCTAACACATAGCTAGAGTTCAAGTTAATCAAGACCTTCATTGGGCTACTTCAATATTAATTAATGAAATGCTTAACTTCATATTCAAAATCCAACATTTTTCTCTCAACTTCCCTTTGGTCAAATCCTTCTTTTTAATCATGGGTACTCATCTAACAACAATCGGAAGTTACACATAAGTTCATATAAAATGAAAAATTGGCAGTTTTTTCCAACTAATTAATCTTCTAATTGCATATTGTTCCTATATCTCAAATAATTCATCTGAGGGTATTGCAATCATCCAACTGACAATGACAATGTTAAGTAGTAAGCGATTATCTAGGCAATAATACTGCATCAATATACTTAAAATCACATTTAAATGTATTAGAATTTAGAACTTGCAAGTTAGTAAGGCTTGCTTTATTTTGTTTTTATTAAGATCACATATCTCATTCTCATGAGAGAGGAAAGTCTTCAACTAATGTCAACATCTCTTGCACACATGGTACATATTGATCAGATTTCTTTTAAGCATTGAAATAGGTCCCTCCCATCATATGCAACACACACACACACATGCTATTAATAAACCAAGGGGGTTACTTTCTGTGGCAAAGATCGTCCATTGCATTGGGAGTGTGATGAGCTTTTACTTGAATCCAAGGAAAAATAGGGGGTGAATCACGATGGGTTTTGACAGAGATGGGGTTTATGAGAGATGAGTGATGATGACGGAAGGGACTTATAAATATGTTCAAGTGAAATTTTTCCTTTTACTCACTGCAACTGCATAAATATACATATGGAGAGTCGGAGAGATTTGTGCCCCTTGCATACATATTGATGAGGGTAGAACGGGTGGGCAGAGTGATGAAATCATTCCCCAGCATGGCAACTTGAACTAGTAAGACATAGTTACCAGACTCGGATATTGGATGAAGATTGAGAGGAACGGAGGGTGACAATGGTATCCTTATATAGTTACGAAACAAAGGTTTTGGAAGGAGATTGAGGGGGACGGAGAGAGAGAAGGCCTTCTCCCTCATAATATCCTTTTTTTGAATAATAAAAAGACCCATCAGAGATATAATTCAGGACATGGATTGAGGAGGAGGGAGAAAACTTCACACACATACACCCCCACCCCCACCCCCTCTTACCCTTTTAGTGAAGAATTAAGAAGGCAAAAAATAGAGAGAGATAATCCTCGTGTCTTTTTCTATGGCTAGAGATTATTGGGAAGGGTGAGGGTTTTGAAATAGAATCTAAGGGGTATGAGCTTTGCATGCATATATATATATATATACCACTCAACTGAAAAGTGAAGACTTGCATTGCCCAAAAAAAAAAGAAAAAGAAAAGTGAAGACTTGTTAAAAACAAAATAAACAACAAAGAATAAAAAAATGGTTCTCTTCTCCCATGCCTATAGGCTATTGTTCCAAGTTCCTACCTCTTGAGCTCATTAAGTAGAATTTATTAATCTCCAACAGCAAGCTAACTAATTTACATATTAACAATAAGTTGAGTAAATTTTTATACACAATGCAATTAACTAATTTAAATAATCATTATAGGTAAAGCAATTATAAACTAACATAAAAAGTGAAGTATTAAATTAGTTATTATCTCATTTTTTATCCATTCTTGAATCAAAAGAAATTCTTTCAACTTTCCAATCATTTGTTTGTTTTCTCCAACATGTTGGTTTGGCCTATCTGCTGGGATATACATTGATGCCTTTCCTAACATTACTTTAAACTAGTGGATAGTTTTATGGACATGGGTTGAGCAGGAGGGAGAAAACTTCACACACACACACGCACACACACTCATACTCCTCTTATTCTTTTAATGAAGAATAGGGGGTATATTGGTATGATTGAAGTATAGAATTGGAGATAGACCAAAAGGCTAACTTTCTATGGGATATCATTCATCTAATTGGGGAGCATAAGGAGCTTGAATTGGAATCCAATCAGAAGAGAGGATCTTAATCTCTCTAAAAAATTATTGTTGTATTATATGGTTGTATAGTATAACAATGCAGAATATGTGATATGATTAAATAACTTATTCCACTTTCTTAATCTCTCTTAAAAAGTCAATTAGCTGCTCTTACACCAGGGATACTATCTTAGGGTAAAGTATGGGGTGCCAACATAAACAATTATGTATGTGTGCGTGCCTCTTTACGAATTATATTGTTTTGTACGAACCTTTTGTAGAAATATTCCAAATCTTGTAACACATAGCTGGAGTTCAAGATAATCAAGACCTTCATTAGGCTACGTGAAAATTAATTAATGAAATGCTTAACTTCATTTTGAAATCCAACATTTTTCTCTCAACATCCATTTGATCAAATCCTTCTTTTTAATCATGGTTACTCGTCTATATATATATAGACACACGCTATTAATAAACCAAGTGGGTCACTTTCTGTGGTAGAGATCGTTCATTGCATTAGGAGTGTGAAGAGCTTTTACTGGAATCCAAGGAAAAGCGGGGGGTGAATCACGATAGGTTTTGACAGAGATGAGGCTTAGGAGAGATAAGTGCTGATAATGAATGGGGCTTATAAATATGTTCAAGTAAAATTTTTTCTTTTACTCACTGCAACTGCATAAATATACACATGGAGAGCTGGAGAGATGTGTGCCCCTTGCATACATATTGATGAGGGTAGAAAGGGTAGGTAGGGGTGATGAACGCATTCCCCTCTATGACAACTTGAACCAGTAATACACAGTTACCAGACTCGAATATTGGATGAAGATTAAGAGAACGGAGGGTGACAATGGTATCCTTACATAGTTACGAAACGAAGGTGTTGGAAGGAGATTGAGAGGGACGGAGAGAGAGGGCATTCTCCCTCATAATATCCTTTTTTTGAATAATAAAGAGACCTGTCAGAGATAAAATTAAGGACATGGATTGAGGACGAGGGAGAAAACTTCACACACATACACATGCACACTCGTCTTACCCTTTTAATGAAGAATTGAAAGGATAAAAAACAAAGAGAGATAAGTCTTGTGTCTCTTTCTGTGGCCAGAGATTATTGGGAAGTGTGAGGGTTTTGAAATAGATCCGAGCAATGTGAGCTTTGCAAGAATATATATATATACCGCTCAATTGAAAAGTGAAGACTCTTATTGTTGAAAAAAAAAGAAAAGAAAAAGAAAAGTGAAGACTCGCTAAAAACATAATGAAGAATAAAAAATAGTTCTCTTCTCCCATACCTATAGGCTATTGTTCCAAGTTACAAGTTCCTACCTCCTAAGGTCATTCAGCAGAATTTATTAATCTCCCATAGCAAGCTAACTTATTTACATATTAACATCAAGTTGATTAAATTTTTATATACAATGCAATTAACTAATTTAAATAATCATTATAGGTAAAGCAATTATAAACTAACATATAAAGTGAAGTATTAAATTAGTTATTATCTCATTTTTTATCTATTCTTGAATCAAAAGAAATTCTTTCAACTTCCCAATTACTTCTTCGTTTTCTCCAACATGTTGGTTTGGCCTATCTGTAGAGATACACATTGATGCCTTTCCTAACATTACTTTAAACTAGTGGATAGTTTTATGGACATGGGTTGAGCAAGAGGGATAAAACTTCACACACACACACACACACACACACTCATACTCCTCTTACCCTTTTAATGAAGAATAGGGAGGTGTATTGGTATGGTTGAAGTAGAGAATTGGAGATAGACCAAGAGGGTGGCTTTCTGTGAGAGATCATTCATCTCATTGGGGAGCGTGAGGAGCTTGAATTGGAATCCAATCAGAAGAGAGGATCTTAATCTCTCTAAAAAAGTATTGTTGTATTATATGGTTGTATAGTATAACAATATAAAATATATAATATGATTAAATAACTTATTCCACTTTCTTAATCCCTCTTAGCTGGTCTTACACGAGGGATGCTATCTTAGGGTAAAGTATTGGGAGCCAACATAAACAATTATGTATGTGTGCGTGCCTCTTTACGAATTGTATTGTTTTTTATGAAACTTATGTAGAAATATTCCAAATCTTCTAACACATAGCTAGAGTTCAAGTTAATCAAGACCTTCATTGGGCTACTTCAATATTAATTAATGAAATGCTTAACTTCATATTCAAAATCCAACATTTTTCTCTCAACTTCCCTTTGGTCAAATCCTTCTTTTTAATCATGGGTACTCATCTAACAACAATCGGAAGTTACACATAAGTTCATATAAAATGAAAAATTGGCAGTTTTTTCCAACTAATTAATCTTCTAATTGCATATTGTTCCTATATCTCAAATAATTCATCTGAGGGTATTGCAATCATCCAACTGACAATGACAATGTTAAGTAGTAAGCGATTATCTAGGCAATAATACTGCATCAATATACTTAAAATCACATTTAAATGTATTAGAATTTAGAACTTGCAAGTTAGTAAGGCTTGCTTTATTTTGTTTTTATTAAGATCACATGTCTCATTCGCATGAGAGAGGAAAGACTTCAACTAATGTCATCATCTCCTGCACACATGATACATATTGATCAGATTTCTCTTAGGCATTGAAATAGGTCCCTCACATCACACACACACACACACACACACACACACACACATAACTTCAAGGAAATCAACAGCAACTTACCTCACGAAGTGTGAAGGAAAATGATATAAAACTTCTGTAAACTAACAAATCGATCACATCATAGATCAAGCCGTCATAGATGCATGTGCATAAAGATAGATCTATACTATTAAGGGCTTGTACAGTTCTAGGCCATTTCGATCATGGCGATTGGATGGTTGTTGTAGGACAACCACCGCAACCTTTAGACATATTACCCAATCCCTTTCCATTGACGACAAACTAGTTCTTGGGGAATTTAACTTCCTCAACTACAAGAACCTCATAAAGGTCTTGTGGGGTGTTTCCACGAGTTGGCAAATCCCTCTTAAGCTTTTTGATACTCTTATGTCATGGTGGATTTTTATGAGAGTTTGATTCTTTTGTATCACTGACAGGCTCAGTGAATAGTTTTTGTTTTTTACTTTGCATTAGGGAATCAACTTCATTTGCAGGCCTTTTGAGGTTTGCTTGGTCCAACCTCTTCACAGCTTCAGATACTAGTGTCAACTGGGTGATAGGAATTAAGGCCTTATCTTGTGGATTTTGCTTAACAAGGCTCATATTTCTTCGATTCATGGAGACCATGAGTTTTCCTTTGGTCCGCCTAGCTGTGACTTAATGAGGAGGCCTTTATTGAGGGATAGATTTATTCTATATTCCCTTTTATGGGCCTATTTCACACCTCCCAAGCCTAGAGTCTTCTTTCCTCAGTCTTATTCATCCTGGATACTCTTAGGGGTCCACTATGATTAATTGTTTATCATTTGCCTTCCTTTGTGGTCCCTCCATAGGTAATAACCTGACTACCTCATTGGGTAGTACTAACTGCTTTTTCATTTGCCTCCTTTTGTCTTGACAACTATTCTCTGCAGCATAACAGTTTGCACCAGATTCATTCTCAGGCGTTTCCCTTTTTGTCCTAACACATGCCACCCTCTCCAATCTTCAGTCTTCCTCTTTCTATGCCATATCATTTTTTTACCATGATCTCATCTATATCTATGTCCCTTCCTGCATTCACAGACAACTGTGGTCCATACACCTTTCCACTATTTTCATTAGTAATAAATTCCTTCTTGCAAATTCGATTATCATGCCTGATCAGACCATAGTAGTAGCATAAAGATTGCATTCTTTCATATTTAATGTCAACCCATGTTTCAGAATCATCTAGGCGAGGAACCCAGAACCCTAAAATCAAGGGGTTATTAATGTCGATTAAGACTCAAGCTCTTCCAAAATTTTGATGAAACTTACCATTCATCTTTGTCTTCTCATACCACACAACTTCTCCAATTGCCTTTGCCATACTTTTGATATTTTCCTCCACTTCTAGGATACCTAGCAAGAGATTATGAAATTGAGTCCATAATGGGTTCTATCAAAGTTTACTTCACGAAGCACTTTATATTTCAACCATTCTTGAATGATCATAAGCGTCCTCTGTATTGACCATGGTTCTATCAAAGTTTACTTCATGAAGCACTTTATTTTTCAACCATTCTTAAATGATCATAAGCATCCCCTGTATCGACCATAGTTGTCCAAAGAGCACCCTCTGTTCCTCCTTTCGATCTGCAAAAGTGAAGACAATCACATCATTTCTCATCTCTATTATTTTAGTGTCCTCCCCTAAGTTCTAACATTTTTGGATCGTTGCTACCATAGATCTCATGTTTATATTCTTTGCAAAAATAACTTTGCCTATCAACATGTGACTTTCCTCTACTAGAGTTGGCCGTCACCCAAGAGGGAGGTGAATTGGGTGTAATATAAAACTTTATAGATTTTGAAAATCTTTTCGCATATTAACTAAAGCTGAGAGAATGAAGATAATGAATTATAAATACAAAGTTAAGGAATCGAGTTATATATGCTGGAAATGTAAGAGATAAGGGAAGAGAGATGACAAACAAATTTATCCTGGTTCGGTCCTCCACTCGACCTACATCTAGTCCCCAAGTTCCTCCTGAGATTTCCAATCCACTATATTCCTCAAGTTTCAATTGGGTACTTGAGAACCACTACAATCACACAAGTTTCACTAGGTACTTGTAAAGCCTTTACAGTTCTCTCATTGAGAAGCTCCCCCTTACACATCGTAAGGATTCTACTTGGATGATATGATTTACAATCAATATTCTCTCAATAGAATAGATAGATAATCACTGAGGCTCACAAGTAAAACTCTCTATTTATATATTACATAAATAGAGAGTATGAATAAATCAGAGTGTTGGCATTTTGATCCTTTGTTCGTGTAGGCTCTCTTCGCTGTCGTCTTGCTCATTTTGAATGTTTCTCCTTTTATAGTTGGTGTATATTTGATGATCATTGGAGATAAAGAAGTATCCGTTAGCTTTTGAGAAATGTTTCTTCCCATTGAAATATAGTCGTTGGAGATTTGCTATAATTATGCTTTTTGCAATCTTGTGTTAGATCCCATCTTTAAAGCTTGTATTATGTTTTCAAACACATATAATAACTTGCAAAAGTGATTAGAATCAATGTGTATCAATAAAATGAATTCTAGAATGATTGAAAGAATTACGCTACGATGCTCTATTTTTGATAAACTACGTTTCCTTGAGGTTTCATGTCACCCTTGAGGTAATCCAATTATAAATAAGTAAGCTCAAGGATTTTGTTACAAATTAACACATAAAAATTTAAGAAATGCTTCCTTGAGAATTTCACAAGATATGATTACCTTGAGGATATGAATTATCCTCGAGAATCTTAGCACATCTAGATTGTACCCTTAAAGACCAAAGTCTTTCCTCAAGGTTACTCTTTGAAAATCATAGCTCATTATATGCTTACACCTTTGAGGGTTAATATCAACCCTTGAGGATTCGAGCTTTTAATTAGACATGATTCAGAGCATAAGAGTAAAATTCATAGCACCCTCGAGGATCAAGAGTACCCTCAAGGTTGCTTACCCTTGCAAGGTTCTGAAAATACACAGCCAAGTTTCTTGATAGCCTTGCAAGGTTGCCAGAAACGTAGGTACCCTCGAAGACAGAGACTCGCCCTCGAGGAACTGTAGCCTTGCTAGGTTCCTATATAGACAACTAGGTTTCAAGGTTGCCTTACACCAACTACAAGTTGTGAACACCAGGTTGCGATTTCATTAGCCAAAGAGCACTCTTGTATCAATAGCAAGATTGTGAAACTTAGGTTGCGACTTCATGAAGTTCAGGTCGCGACTATATCTACTCGAGAGCATTTATAAAGAAATGAGGTCCAGGTCGCGACTACAAAAGGATCAAGTCGCGACTTTAGCAATTTGTTCAACAAGGTTGTGAAGGTAGCCTTGCATCGCCTGCGAGGTTATACAGCCCAAGTCACGACTCCAATCACCAGAGAGCACAGGAAGAGAAAGGTTCCATGTAGCCTTGCATTAACACAGCAAGGTTGTGCTTTAACCTTGAAGGGACCCGTGTCCTCGAGGCTAGCACTCTCCCTTGAGGAACGGTCTCTTCCTTGCCAACTTGTAAGGTTTTGAGCAAACCTTGCATCAACGACGAGGTTCCACTGAAACCTTGCTTCCCAATGAGAATTCCAGCAAATATGTCAGTTTTTATATCTTGATTCATCTTACCATTCTAACTCCAAATATAGAAAATTATTTATCTCTATAAAGATCTTTGAGTCCTCTTTCCAATACAAAAAGAATCATCTTCAAATTCATTGTATGCAGTAAGTTATGATATGAAGAACATTGACTGATCCGGAACATACGTTATGCCACAACGTCATTTTTGAAATTTCATAGCACCCTCATATCTTCTTCATTTTGGATGATCTTGGATTCATTGAAAATATATTTGAGTCTAGTTTCATATCCAAAGAGAATCATCTCAATTGGAGTTGTGGTTAGAGTGATATACACAAACATCAAACCTTGTCTAGATTATCTGAAGCAAATTGAATGCCAACTGTGGAGAATCATATCTCTCTCATTTAAACTTGTTTTATCATGATCTTGATGTCCATGTGTTGAATGTTTAAGTCTATTTTCATATGAAATAAGAATCAGCTCAATCGGACGTATGGTTGAAGAGATAAGCCAAAATACCGAACCCTTATTTTGCTGACCGAAAACAGAACGTTCGAAAACACCCCGTAACCTTAAGGGTGGCCTTCCTCGAGGTTTTGCTCTAATTTCCGACTTTCCTCGAGGTTTCAACCTAACCTCGAGAGTGACCTTCCCATATGATCATTTTAGCTTCAATTTGAGCCGTTCCAACCATCATTTCATCATAGATGTCTCCAATACTATATATAAGAGCTTAAAACTTGATATTCCCATTAGATCTTTACAATTTCATGTTTCTTCCATATCTTCTATTCATTTTCATGAATATTCTTCACAACTTAGTTCAAAGAGAACTTTTTTCTTTTCATGACTTCTCCTTATTTGATATCTTCATTCTTCAACACCTTATATTGACCATACTCTACACTTCAACTTGATTCTTCTTCCTCTTCTTCAATAGTCAAAGTCAAGAATAATGCATGATACAAATTTTTGCTCTTAATATGATGCATCTATATTTAACATCATCAAAACTAATCATATATCTAACAACTTGGACACATCAAAGCTGAATGCCCTGATCTTCCCAAGGAGAAAAAGAAGAACAAATTCAGAAAGAAGAAAGCTTATGTGAGTTC
This sequence comes from Acacia concinna, assembly GCA_037177275.1. NCBI lineage: Eukaryota > Viridiplantae > Streptophyta > Magnoliopsida > Fabales > Fabaceae > Acacia > Acacia concinna. The sequence goes on from JBAGKO010195268.1 coordinate 13,549, forward strand.
AATATAGGGAAATTGCTCATTAGATGAGGAAAGTGAAGCCGATGAAGAAGTTAATATTTGCCTTATTGCTCAAATGAAGAATTAGATTCTGATGAGGTAACCTCTCTTGATGAAATTCAAATAGAATATAATGATTTACATTTTGAATTTGTTAAAGTTTTGAAAGAGCTGGTTATCTATAAGAAAAAGGTTAAGGAGCTTGAGAGTCAACCTCAATCTGCTTGTTCTAATTGTTTTCAGTTAGAAAAGAAGAATGAGGATTTAACTAAAACCATTGAGAAGTTTACACGAGGAAGTGAAATGCTCAAAGTGATTTTGAAATCCCAAAAAGTCGCTAGAGATAGATCCGACATTGGATATATAGCTAGTGAGGATAAAGGGAAAGGGCAAAGGAAGAAAAATAGAAAAGCTTATCTAAGTTACTTTCAAAAGAGTAATTTTGTTTCAAACCCCTTTGCATTTTGTAATCATTGCAATAGAAAAGGACATTACACTTCCTCTTGTAGTTTAAAAAAACATGGTTTGGTTAAAGGCTACAAATGAGTACCTAAGGGATCCTATATTCCCAAGGGTGAGAAAACTAACATTAAAGGACCTAAAAATACTTGGGTACCTAAAAAATGAGTTTTGTCATGCAGGTATGTCTGAGAGCATCAAGACGAGATAAGTGGTATATTGATAGTGGATGCTCGAGACACATGACGGGTGACAAGAGCAAATTTGTCACAATTGAATCCAAAGATGGAGGAAAAGTCAGCTTTGGTGGAAATCAAAAGCAGAAAGATTGTTGGAATTGGAGAAGTGGGGAGATCAAATGGTATCTCAGTTAAGGATGTTTATCATGTTGAAGGTCTTTGCCACAACCTCCTGAGTGTGAGTCAAAGTGTAAACAAGAACAATTGGATCATATTTGACTCAGAGGAATGTCTAATTGTCAACAAAGGTGACCTCCCAATCAAAAAGGAAGATCTCAAGATCAA